>CM044006.1:28567652-28830095 GCA_024085815.1 Flaveria linearis
TAAGCTAATCATTTTTGTTTTTATGCAGGTTGTCCGGTACAACGCTATCACTAACACCTGGATTATTGATAGTGGGGCATCCAGGAACGTGACCGGGAATATGTCACTCCTTTTCAAAGTCAAACAAATCGAAGGGGGACATGTATCATTTGCTGGAAATAAAGGAGGCTACATAACAGTGCAATGTGAAGTGGAAAACGGGAAAGTGAACTTTGTTAAAGTGAAATATGTTCAACAACTGGAAAACAATTTATTATCTGTTTCCCAAATATGCGATAAAAGTTTAAAGTGAAGTTTGATGATAAGAAGTGCTACATACAAAAGTAGGAATATGTTATCCTTGAGGAGCAAATCTTAATGTCGGCTTCAAGATATAATGATCTGTATGTCTTGGACATGTCAAGAGCTTCTACTACTGAGTCAGATGCACATTTCTTCTTGTCTAAAGCCACAGAGAAAGATTCCATCTTGTGGCACCGGAGAATAGGACACATCAATCCACGGAAGATGAACCATTTGGTTCAAAATAATCTGGTTGAAGGAGTTACTATAAAAAATTTTCAGCTTCCAGATTGCTGCATATCATGCAAGAAAGGTAAACAGACCAAGAAATCTCACAAATCTAATAAAGTTCATTCAATTAATATGCCACTGGAGCTCATGCACATGGATTTATTTGGTCTTGTAAGTACAAAAGCAATTGTACGGGACTGGTACTGCTATGTGGTAACTGATGATTACTCACGGTTTTCATGGGCCATGTTTCTTAAGGCAAAATCAGAGATGTTTGAGTCATTCAAGGTTCTAGTTACTACACTAGAATCTATGTATAAGTTGAAAGGGAGGAAGATTCATTCAGACAACAACACAGAATTTAAAAATTAGGGGATGGATGCCTTTTGCAGAGAGAAGTTTATTGTTCATTAGTTTTCTTCTACTTATACTCCACAGACGAAAGGAGTTGCTGAATGTAAAAACTGAAGCTTGATCGAAACTGCTGGGACTATGTTGTTAGATTCAAAATTGCCAGTTCAATTCTGGAAGGAGGTAGTTTCTAATGCATGATACACTCTCAATCGAGTACTTGTTGTCATGCGTCATGGTAAAACTTGTTGTGAGTTGCAACAAAAACGTAAATCGAATCTGAAGTATCTGGAACCGTTTGGATCTCCATGTATGGTATTGAAGAAAACTCTGACTGATAAGTTTAGTGAAAAGGCAGAGGAGGGCCTTTTCTTTGGTACAATATTCCTGATAAACGGGTTTACAACAATGCTACAGGTCAAGTTGAAGTGTAGTGCAATGTGGACGTTCAACGCTGCACCACCCCACCTGCACGGAAAGATCCATCAGCATTCTTTGATTATGATGGAATTTTTAAGTCCTTTAATCTTCCTCCTGAATATTCTGAAGATGAGGTGGCTACTCAAATGATGTATGATGTTCCGAACATTCCTAATCTGAATTCCAACTTAACAGCACCAATGATGGTGCTCTGGGTCTTCAAGAGCAGAACAAGAGGTCAGTGATTACACCTCTAACGATTAGAAGGGAGTAAATGAAAATTCAATAAATGAGGAGCATGTCAGCTTGGGTGAGAGTACTCTAGTGGGTGGAAATGAGTCGGCTGACTCTTTAGGGACTAGGGGCCACCTCATAGCCATAGAAGATGAACCAGTAATCACTCAGTTGGAAACTGAAGTGGTTGTTCCTACGACTCTAGTGACTAGGACTAGTGTGAATCCTCCCCCTAAAAACATTATCAAGTATCTTCTCTCTGGGGTACAGACAAGAAATTAGTTGTACACTGCTGACTATGCAGCTGGAGTGGAAATGGATATGTTCATGATGGGGTATATAAAGGCTTTGTTTCTCAAATTGAGCCTAAGTATGTGAGTGATGAATTGAAAGATGAGGCTCGGCTTAATATGTGTTTGGACATTGGTGAATAGGCCGAAGGGTGCCAAAGTTATTGGAACAAAATGGGTTCTTCATTGCAAGAAAGATGACTCAAGAGTCATTATCAGAAACAAAGCATGGTTAGGGTTCAGGGATTTAGACAAGTCGAAGGGGTGGACTACAATAAAGTATTTGCTCCAGTGGCTAGAATGGAAGCAATCAGAATCTTCTTGGCCTATGCATCCTACATGAAAATCAAGGTCTACCAATTGGATGTAAAAAGTGCTTTTCTTCATGGTGATATCCGTGAAATCATATACGTCAGTCAACCTAAGGGATTTGAAGATCCTTATCATCAGGACAGGGTATGTAAATTAGACATGGCTTTGTATGGATTGCATCAAGCCCCTCAAGCCTGGTACGAGAAACTCTCCACACATCTGCTAAAACATGATTTTCGTAAGGGAGTAATTGATTGCATGTGGTTCATTAAAAAAGATGCTGATTTGCTGATATTTCAGATATATGTGGATGACATAATCTTCGGTTCCAAAAACAAAGACTTATGTAATGAATTTGAAACAGTGATGAGAGATGAATTTGAAATGATTGTCATGGGAGAAATAAAGTTCTTTCTGGGTTTACAAGCGGATCAGACACCCACCAACATCTTCCTACATGAGACTAAATATGTGGGAGACATAACGTGTGTTTAATCGTTAGATCGATCAGATTGTCCTTCTCACTGATTGGATCGCCGATGAAATAGAATTCCACGCTATTTGATCTAGTCTCACACAGAATCAGTTAGGACTCCGTTCGAAAACGGTCCTAACAAGTGGCATCAGAGCCTAGGCTCGTGATTTTCCGTTGATTCGATTAGTTTTGGTGTTAAAATTAACGTTTTTAATCAAAAGAGTCACTTTTTAGCTTCAAAACGTGTTTTTAACGAGTGCATGAGTTAAAGTTTTGACTTTTCATCATACGGCGGATTAGGGTTCTTGAAAAATTTGTGTTTTGTGTCAAAATGTTCAAAATTAGATTTTTTTCAAACACAGCAGCCTCAGTCGCACGATTGGATCAATCGTACGACTGAATCCCATTCGCATATTCCAATCGCACGACTAGACTCAGTTGCATCGTTCATCGCACGATTAAGCTATTCCAGTCGGTTGACCTCAAACGTCCTCTTCATTCCCACGACTGAATCCAATCGCATGATTGAATTCTTTCACATCCTCCAATCATACGATTGACCCAGTCACCTTGCTCAATTGCACGATTGAATCTGTCTTCTCTTAAGTTTGTCAAGTTTTAAGCCATGGAAGAGCAGTTTGCTGCGTTCACTGCCGGAAAAGACTCGCGTATCCAGAATCTTCTTCTTCTGGAAAATAAGAAAGGAAATCACAACAAACCGCCGAAGTTGTTGACGTTGGATGAGTACCCACATTGAAGCAACGGTTTGAGATATACTTGAATGGTGTTGACCCTAATCTATGGACATCTATAGAGACTGGTTATACTATACCAGTCAGTGCAAATGGGGTGAAGTTGACTCCGGGGGCTATGAACGAAGCTCAGACGGTTCTACATAACGCTGAAAAGAAAGTGTATGCACTATTGACTTAGTCGATACCTATGGATATATTCTATTAATTCTAGGAGAACAAGTAGTAGAAGAAGTTGTGGGAGGCTTTAGAAAAGGGATATGATGGTAATGCAACTTGAAGGCGCTGAAGGCTAAAGCTCTCAAAAAAGAAATTTGATAATTTCTCTCTAATTGGAAATGAGAGCTTAGATGACATCATTGATCGATTTTATCATTTGATGAGTGAACTGCATACTCATGGTGTAACTACGTCTATGAAAGACAAAGTTTCAAGTTTTGCTAATGGTCTACCCAGACAAGTGGGATCCATTTGTGTCTAATCTGAGGCAGAATGACACTCTTGCTACTTTAAACATAAATGATTTCATCTTGAAGTTAAGGGAGGAAGAACTACGACTGAAATACAAGTCTAAGAAAGGATCATACGCTCAAATCCTTCACTGTACAATTTTGTTCCTACTCCGGCTTCATCAGGCGCACCTCTACAAACTGCGTTTATGTCTAATTCATCTGCTCCTTCCTAAAGCAGTTCCTCGGGAAGCAAATCATCAGGATCATCTTGAACCCATACATTGTCCCTGATTCCAAGTCAACTAAGCTGAAGACCGAGAATCTCGGAAATGTTACTATGGAAGTTGCAAAAGAGCACATGGATCTTCTAGCAGTAGTTGTTCAGTCTTATGATGGGTTAGTCACTGGTAAGATTGGAAATTGTCATCTCGCTGACGGGGACTACGAGCAGGTGGATGAGACTGAGTTAGAGCGTATGGATATAATGTGGGCTTTGGCTAGTGCAGTTAGGAGAGCCAAAAAGTTTGTTAAGAAGATGGGGCAGAAACTTGGTTACCACTAAATACACTATGTTTGGGTTTGACAAAACCAAGATCACATACTTCATCTGTGGAGAAAAAGGGCACTTCAAACGTGAATGCATAAAGCCGAAGAAGACTAGTAATGGCAACCCTTTTCCTTCGATCAACCGTCAGGAAAAAGAGAAGATTGGGGCATCATCAAGTAAAGAGTCAAAAGATATGGTCACTCAGGGCAATGAAGGACAAGACCGGCCCTTTCGATTTGTATCTAAGGGAGAATCAAATGTAGCATTAGTTGATGATTCGGATGATGGATCTACAAGTGAAGGAGACATCATAGTTGAGCATGCACGTTCAGAGATTGAAGAAGCTATGGATGTTGTAGATCATCTTATTGAAGAAGAATTGAGTGCTGCAAACTCAGAATCTCCAGTTATCAAAGAGTCTGAATCTGCACTTATAGCTGACTCATCTAGTTCTGCACAAGTATACTCTAAATACGAATTGTTTGATAAACATGCTTGTATTGAATGTGATAAATTTAGAAAAAGCATTGAATTGAAATTTTCTAGGTTATTAGAACACAATAATAATCTGGTAGATGATCTAAACTATGCACTAAAGCAAACCGTGTTTTAAAACAAAATGAGTGCAGTTTTAAAGAAACGATAGAACTGCTAGGGAAACACATTAAGTTCTATTTAACTACATTAGAGGAAACTAAATAGGAAAAAGTATGTTGCAAGTCAAAGTTGAATCTTTAAATCAAAACTGCATAGTTTACAAGTTCCTCTCACATAGTTCAGAACTTAGTGAAAGAACGTAACGGTGGGGAAGTCTGGGATATAAAGTAGTACCGCCACCACATGCAACCCTTTTAAATACTAAATGTAGACCATTAAATAATAACCCGGTTAAGAATCATGTGGTGACTACTCCTCTGGTCAGTGATCCAGAGTCCACAGGTAAACCTAGAGTCTGTCACTAACAGAAGCTACTACTACTTCGGGATTGAATGATAAGGTGCTTATGGAGGATTTGTGCGATATAGTTGAAAAGGATAATGTTGGGGGTCGGGTTCACAAACATCTATGTCAAAACCTAAATTCAAAACCACCAAACACTAAATGTGTTAATTATCAAATCTTGATAAAAGAAAGAAAAAGGTGTTCAAAATGTCAAAACAATTAAGTTTGTTAAATGAAGGTGAAGTATCTAAGAAGGACGAGAAACAGGTTGTCAACTACAGCGCTAACTAATACCTGGATTATGATAGTGGGGCTTCCAGGCGCATGACCCGGTTTTCATCCCTCCTTTTCAACATTAAGCAAATTAAAGGGGACATGTATCTTTCGTAAGAAATAAAGGAGGGTATACCACCGCTCAAGGTGAAGTGGGAAACGAGAAGGTAAAGTTGGACAAGGTAAACTACGTTCAACAATTGCATAACAACTTACTTTCTGTCTACTAAATTTGTGATAAGGGCTTTAAGGTCGGTTTGAAAATAAGAAGTTTTACATACTTAAGAGGAGTATGTTATTCAAGAGGAGCAGTTTCTATGTCGACTCAAGATAACGAACTGTATCTCTTGGACTATTCAAAAGACTCCACAACTGGTCTACTGCTTAGTTGTCAAAAGCAACTGGGAGGATTCAGTTTCCTACCATAGGAGAATGGGACATATCAATCCCAGGAAGATGAATCATTTGGTTCAGAATGATCTGGTGGACGTAGTTATGTCAAGAACTTCCAGCTCCCAGATTTCTACGTAGCATGCATGAAAGGGAACAGACAATAAAGTCTCACAATCAAAGAAAGTTCATTCTATCAAAATTCCTCTTGAACTTCTCCTATGGATCTGTTTGGCCCTGTAAGCACAAAGAGCATTACTGGTGATTGGTACTGCTTTATGGTGATAGATGATTACTCAGATTCTCTTGGATGATGTTTTTGAAAGCCAGTCAGAGACATTTGAATCATTCAAATATCAGTTACCAAATTGGAGTCACTCTACAAGCTGAAAGTAAGGAAAATACGTTTAGACATGGGACATTTGAATCATTCAAATATCTAGTTACCAAATTGGAGTCACTCTACAAGCTGAAAGTAAGGAAAATACGTTTAGACAATGGGACAGAATTCAAGAATTAGTGGATGGAGGCATTCTGTCAAGAGAAAGGGTTTTTTCATCATTCTCTTCTGCCTACAGTCCACAGATGAATGGAGTTGCTGAACGGAAGAATGGAGCATGATAGAAACAGCAAGGACAATGCTAACTGATTCAAAACTGTCGGTTCAATTATGGAACGAGCAGTGGCTAATGCGTGCTATACTCTAAATCGAGTCTTAGTGGACAAACGTCATGGAAAACTGTTATGAGTTGCTCCGGCAACGTAACCCAACTTGGAGTATCTAGAACCATTTGGAGCTCCTAGAAGGCAGAAGCAGGTATCTTCCTTAGCTACAATATACCAGCCAAAAGGGTTTATAATAACTCAACTGGTCAGGTACAAGTGTGGTCCAATGTTGATGTACAAAGATACACCACCCCCTACGGGAAAAGGACCTTCCTTCTTCTTTGACTATGATGGATTTCTTCAATCCTTTAATCTACCTTCCTTCCATTCTGATGATGAGTAGCCACTCAAATGATGTTTACGATGTTCGGACACTCCAACGCGAGACTCGACATCCTCGGCTCTATTAGAAGATACTACTAGCCCTTCAGGGGAGAGCTAGAGATAAGTGTCCCTCCTCTGATGATGAAGACGTTGAAACTGAAAATGTGAACCAGGAGGAACAGGTCCCCACACTAAAATACATCTGCAGCTGATCATGAAGTACTAGCTTCTGAACCTAGTCCTTTAACAGCCACAGAAACTGATCATGTGATTCAAAACCTGGATGATGAGTAGCAATTCCCACAACTCCCGAACTAGGATTAATGAATCGTCCCCTGGACAACATCATCGGGATCTTCTCTCGGGAGTTCAGACAATAATCAGCTTTACTCAGCTGACTATGCTGCGGTCATGGAAAGTGGTACATACATGGGTGCCATTTGAAATTTTGTATCTCAAGTTGAGCCCAGTATGTAAGCGAGGCCTTAAGGGATGAGGCATGGGTAGGTGCCATGCAAGAAGAACTCCTACAGTTTCGAAGTTAGGTGTCTGGACACTTGTGGACAGACCAAAGGTGCAAATGATTGGCACTAAGTGGGTTCTTCGGTGTAAGAAGGATGACCAAGGGTCATAATCAGAACAAGGCTAGGTGTTTTCAAGGGTTCAGCAAGTCGAAGGAGTTGACTACAATGAGTATTTGCACCAGTGGCTACGATTGAAGCAATTAGCATCTTCCTAGCCTATGCATCCTTTATGAAGATCAAAGTATATCAATTGGATGTTAAAGTGCATTTCTTCATGACGAGATCCGTGAAACAGTTTACTTTAGTCAACCCGAAGGATTCGAGGATCCTTATCATTGGGATAGAGTTAATAAACTAGACAGGCTTTGTACGGGCTCCATCAAGCCCCTCGAGCCTATTATGAGAAACTCTCCACTCATCTGCTGAAACATGGCTTTCACTGAGGATAATTGACTGCACGTTGTTCATAAAGGAAAAAGATTATGATTTACTGACGTGCCAGTATACGTGGAACATATTTCAGTTCCAAAAACAAAAAAATATAATAGTTTGAATCGGTGATGAAAGCTGAGTTGAAATGAGTGTCATGGGAGAGAGAAGTTCTTTCTTTGTTTACAGGTCGATCAGACACCAAATGGAATCTTCCTGCATCAGCCAATTGTTGGAGATATCTTTAGTCGGTTCGACATGGAGAATGCACAGTTACGGGTACTCCATTTGCCATGAACCATGATGTGGCCCCCACAAAAATGGTGATCTGGTAGATGCCACTTGTATCGAGGAATGATCGAATCTCTGATGTACCTCACAGCTTCTCATCCTGATATTATGTACGCCATGTGTCTCTGTCCCAAATACAGGCAAAACCAAAAGTAAATCATCTGATTGGGGTAAAAGGATCTTTCGTTAACTGAAGGCACTCCACTTGGGTTTTGGTATCCTCATGATGATGACTTTGAGCTAACACGTAGAGTGGAGTCAGATTATGGTGGTTGCAAGATGAATTACAAGTCCCATCTGCGGATGTCAGTTCTTTGGAAGACGATTATACCTGGTAGGTAAGAAGCAGGCGTCTGTTGCTCTGTCAACAGTGAAGCTGAATACTTTGCTGTGGCAAGTTGCTGTTCACAAATCATCTGGATTCAACAGCAAATGCGAGACTACAATTTTAAATTCTCTAACACCCCTATATTTGTTGATAATTTTCTTCTATTGCTGTCACTAAAAATCTGGTCCAACACCCCAAAACTAAACATATCGGAATTAAATATCAGTTTATACGTGATTGTTTTGAAAATAATTAATCGATGTAGTTAAAATTAACACGGATTTCTAACGCACCGATCTCTATACAAAGTTTTGATAATCCTCGATTTCATTATCTATTAGAGGTTAATGACTTTTAAAAAAAGATGATGTGATTCCAGACGAATCATTCATAGTCTATCTCTATGTTTTATTTTTAAATTTTATTTTTCTTTATTTTATTTTTT
The DNA here is from genome assembly GCA_024085815.1 of Flaveria linearis. Lineage (NCBI taxonomy): Eukaryota > Viridiplantae > Streptophyta > Magnoliopsida > Asterales > Asteraceae > Flaveria > Flaveria linearis. The sequence goes on from CM044006.1 coordinate 28,576,611, forward strand.
CTGTCTTTAAAATTCAAAAACACAAAAAGATTTTTGGTTTAGAATTTTAGGGAGAATAGTTTTAGGTTCAGTAGTTGGTATTTAATTACTAAAAAAACGGGGTGGGTAGATAAGCTGAAAAGCAAATACATCAGAAATTATAAGTCAAGAAGTCTAAGCCAATAATGGAAAAGGATAGTAAGCTGGTTTGTTACAGTGGTTACATAGAAAAGTAGACCTAGGGGTGGCTATCCATTATAGATCTGTCGGTAGATTCAACACAATAGACGAGTAACTTTATTGGTGAACAAAGTTAAAACTAAATCATTCAACAGGGTGTGGTTTCACTCTCATCCCTGGTTACACAATCAACTTCAACTTATTCCAATAAGAAGTGAAGAGCAAAATAACGCCATAAATGTGGGCGGACCCAAAAGGAGCAAAGCGCATAAAATGTGAACGCAATCAAGCTAATGACAATGGTTGGTGCGTTAATGTAAAATAAAATTGCTCCAACAAGAAGTAGATTGTGGCCTTTCTGCTGTGCGATGTCACTGACCTCAAGATAAGCACAATCAAATATTCTAGAATTCATTGTTGTTTGCGTCTCTCTACTGTGCGATGGCACTGACATGAGGCGTGACATCTCTGAGGAAAGTTGATTACCATTTAAATGAGAGACCCACAAATGCTTGTTAAAATTAAACCTAAATAATCACCATGTATGTCAAAATCTGTGTATGGATTTAGGTGGACAAATACTAACATCATCATGGTAGCATTCCTCTTAGTGCTCCTGACTCTTAGATGAATAAGACTGTGATGGATAAATATAACGTTCTCTGTTATCGAAATAAATATAACTGGTCCCAAATGCTTATGTCTATGCCGTATGATTCCATAAGAATCTTTCTAGATAAGATGAATATGTTTAAATTGTTCTGCTCTGGGGGAGAATTCATTTAAAGGAATATTAATATGTTTCAACCCACCTCGAATGAAAATATGAAAGATGTCTTCATTGAGTTTGTTTAAAGTTTTCTTGGCTTTAGTTATGTTTGTATTGATCGATGTCGGACTATGTAACACGATGAAATCTGTGAATGTCACAAATTGAACCAAACATTATTTGATAAAAGCCTGTTTTCGAAATGTTAAAAAGATCACGTCTGAGGTGATCACAAGGTTTTCACATAAAAGGATCACGTCTGAGGTGATCAAACGGTTTTAATTAAAAGGATCACGTCTGAGGTGATCAAACGGTGTTCATTAAAAGAATCACGTTGAGGTGATCAAACGGTTTTCAGTTAAAAGGATCATGTCTGAGATGATCAATGGTCATAATGCTATTTATCAAATTCAAGTTTTTGAAATGTTGGGACATATGATGTCAAACTCATAAGTATGAGCCAATCGCACTATTGGATCATAAGTACGGGCTAATCGCGCGATTGGACAATAAGTATGAACCAATCGCACGATTGGACCATGAGTATGAGCCAATCACATGATTGGACCATGAGTGTGGGTCAATTATACGGTTGGATCACAAGTATGAACAAATCATACGACTGGCTGAAGGATTCTAAGTCAGTCGTACAACTGAACCTAAGTCGCACTAATGATTCATGCTTATGGGTCCAGTCGCATGACTGAAACACAAATCAATATAAAAAGGGCTCAGTCGGTCATATCCCTACACTTGACTTCAAACGCTCTCGAAACCTCCGATTACCAACCCACCGATTTTCAATTTTTTTCTTTATGACTACCACTGATTTCGTATTACTAACTGATTACAATCCATCTACAGGTACTGTGAGATTGAAATCATGAAAAATGAGGAGTTAAATCAATCCGAAATGTCTGAAGGAGTTAAAACATGAACCGAGACAAAGAACCCTAAATAGAACACTTAAATGGGCCTAAACGTGTATTTAAAAGACAATAAGTGTAACATCGAGTTCATGCGCGTCTAATGAATCCAATTTTGATGTGTAAATGACTTTTTTGACAAAGATTCAAAATTTTGGACTCGAACAGTGCATATGCGAAAGAAATACTGATGAACGTCAGTCGCACGATTGAGCCAGAGCGCACGATTAAATCGCACGATTGAATCAATCGGTGACTTAGTCGCATGACTACTCAACTACATGTCATGGCATACGACTAAGTTCAGTCGGAGGCTCAATCGTACGACTGAGTTCAGTGGTTGGTTCAATCGTACGATTGAACCAGTTGGATATAATCTGTTCTAACTCGTATGTTCTTTCTTGTGAATGGATCTAACGTGTTTGCTACTTGTGTTGCAGTAAAATGGCTGACAGATCGACGATGAGCACTAAGCACAATATATGTGCTATCTCGACTCTACATCTCGGAACGCTTCAGAGTTTGTGGGATCACTGAGTTCCTTCGATGGTCGAGGATCTAGAGAAGTATCTGCTCCCTGCATACCGTATCGATCCGTATAGCAGGCCTTCTGGGAGAATGTAGTGGTCGATCGCTCAGTTGAGCCGTACAGGATCCGAAGTTCTATCTTCGGTCAAGATATTGATATCAGGGAAGACGATTTTAGGAGAGTCTTGGACTTAGGTGAGGAGGAGACTACCCAACCAAGCTACATCCCCTGACAGTTATGGGTTGTTTCTTGAGGATCAAGTACGCTGGTGACATTAATGCCGGCGTGCTTAACAAGAGCAACATGTGCCCACAGTTCAAGTATTTGGCACACGTGATCCTCAAGTGCATCGCGTCTAGGAAGGAGGATATGACGAGATGAGTGACCAAATCCAGAATGTGTTTGTGCACTGGTACTGAACCACCTATTTATTTTTCTTGAGGATGTTCTTCAGCTATTTGAGGGAGAACATAGAGGCAAGGGGGAAACGGTCATAGTTTTGCACAGAGAAGGAAAGATAGAGACGATTAGGGTATTTGACCCAATGTAGCTTACTAACTTGTTAGCTGATGATGTTTATACATTATACAAGTGGCCACTGTTCTATGACACGTAAGATATTGTACAAGCTCTCTAGTTCCAGCATGTTATAAGACTTTGCTTCGCTTTTGAGATACACACAGGAGTGACTAAAGAGGAGAAGTATAAGAAATTTCAAGAACATGTGAAGAATGTTAGACCATAGGATAAACTAGGTCCAAGGGGGAGTTTGTTGTTACACTATGTTCCTAGTTTATGTACTTCAATGTAAAAGTCTTTCATTTCATACACATATGTAATGCAAATGCTATATGAAATATGATATGCGTTTTGATGTTTAATTGTCTTTGTTTATATCATATTCTTATTGCATCTAGTATTACTTATGTGTATGAACATTATATATAGGTTTAAGATTGTTGTACATAGTTCTAAGTCAATAATGATTCAGAAATGTGTTCAACTTAGTCGGGTGGTTATTCATGCTAATGGACCATACTTACGGACCATATGCACGAATGAACCATTCTTATGGACCAGTCGCACGACTAAACCAGGAGAGTGGATCAGTCATATGACTGAGACATAAGATTGACTCAGTCGCACGACTGAACCTTCAGTCCTACGTATGAGTCAAACGCATGAGTCAGTCGCACAACTGAACCATGCTAATGGTTCAGTCATACGAATGGATACTGAATACCAAAATACAACATATTTCATTGAAAAAGGTAACACTTTGACACTATCATACCCTAGCCGTCTAGAGCGTTCCAGTTCGTCCATCCAACTTCATAATTCGTTCCTGATCGATTCTAACTTCATAGTTCATTCCTGATCGTTCCACTATCATACCCTAGCCATCCAGAGCGTTCCAGTACGAAAGCAGTCCTAACAAAATAAGGGTGAGGAGCAAATGATAGCCATAAATATGTAAAATGACCACAAACCTAAGAAATGAAATGACAAATGTCATAAAGCTTCAAAATAAATCTAACGCAATCAAATTGATGACAAATGTCATTGCTGCATTAAATGTCTAATAATATTGCTCTAAAAATAAGATAGGTCTTGCGCATCTCTACTGTGCGATGGCACTGACATGAGGCAAAGCATAACCTACATATTAAGAATTCATTGTTCTTTGCACCTCTCTGTTGTGCGATGGCACTGACCTGAGGCTTTGCATCTCTTTGGAAGCTCTTAGAATAGTCTCTTCTTTTGCAAACATCTTCCTTGAGGTGCAAAGCACTGATTTGAAGCTCTGTGTTTATTTACCACTAGACCACTCAAAAATCTCATGAGGAAGGTTGATTACCATATAAGCTTGGGATCTACAAATACTTGTTGATCTAATACACCTAAATTATCACCGATGTTTGTCAAAAATCATGTATGGATTTAAATGGACAAATATACTAACAATCATCTTGGTTGCATTTCTCAATGTTCAAAATCAAAGTGTGCAGTGTAGCTGTTCTAGTATGATTTCCTATTAACCTTTGATTCTTGGATGAAAAAGATTCTATGAATTGTATATACAAGTTTTTATGTTACTGACATATTTACAAAAGGTCTTAAATAATTGTGTTTTTGCCTGTATGATTCCATATAAATCGTTCTCCAAATGTAGTAAATGATTGAAGCTGTTTTGTTCAGGGGGAGAAAAACTCTAAATCATTTAAAGTGTTTTTAAACCCTCCTCAAATGAAATAACAAAAAGATGTCTTATGATTTTTACATTTCAATTGTTCTGTATGATTCCATATAAATCGTTCTCCAAATGTAGTAAATGATTGAAGCTGTTTTGTTCAGGGGAGAAAAACTCTAAATCATTTTAAAGTGTTTTAAACCCCTCCTCAAATGAATAACAAAAAGATGTCTTATTTGAGTTTTACATTCAATTGTTTCTTGTTTTTTTTTAGGTGGTAATGTGGTAGTATCGGACTATGTGACATGATCAAGCTCTGAATGTCATAATATTTACTGAATAAAACTATGAAAAGCTTTTTTCTAAAAGATAAAAGGATTGCATATGAGGTGATCAACGGTTTTCACTAAAAGGGGTCACGTCTGAGGTGATCAAAGATAAAAGGGCATGCCTGAGATGATTGATAGACAAGAAAGTTACATATGAGGTAACTGTGTGCAAAACTGAGCCAAACTAAGTCGAATTCATGAGACTAGCCCAGTCATATGCTGGACCATGAGTGTGGCCCAATCGCATGATTGGATCATAAGTATGACCTAAACACACGATTGGATCAATGGTATGTCCCAACACACGATTGGAAGGATGAGTATGAACCAGCCGCACGATTGGTGAAAACAACTAGGTAAATCGCGCGATTTGACTTTAGGCACACGTCTGGACCATGCGTATTGATCCAGTCACACGGCTAAAAACTACGAGGGTATATAATGGGGCTCAATCGTTCCTCTACACTTTACATGTTCAAACTCTCTGAAAAACCGGCAAAGTGAAGGCAACCTTTTTCAAATCCTTTTTAATCAGACTTGTTCTCCTCTCATCGCTAACTGATGTTATCATCTTACAGGTAATTGCGAGGGAAACTACACGATTCATTGGGTTAAAAACCGACCAAATACACTGACTTTGGGTCACTTACAAAAACTGTGAATGAACTCATTTAATTGCACCCAAAATGAGCATTAAAGTAAATTCAAGGGCACGTTTGTTTTATTAGGTCTAGACACATCTAAGGACACCAAAATCAAATGATATATGATGAATTGAATCAGAATCAATTTTTGAAGTCGTACTGTCTATAAACTACTGGACGTCAGATGAACTTCAATCGTATGATTAAACCATGCGCATGGTTCAATCGCACGAATGAACCATCAGACATCCAATCGTAGGACTTGCCCATCTTATCTCAAATCACACGCCTAAGCTCAGTCGGAAGCTTAATTGTGCGATTGAGTTCATTCGTATAGTCTAATCGTATAATTGAACCAGTAGCATGAGTTTTGTTCAAAATTTCAAACTTTCATGTGTTCTTAACTGTACTAACATATTGTTGGGTCTTTATGGTGTGTGATACAATTAAATAGCAGAAAGATGGTTGATGAACACGAAGCACAATATCTGTGCTTATCTGAACACTACATCGAGGAATGCAGTTGAATTCGTCAGAATCATATTCTTCCTAAATCGGTCCAGAATATTCATGGCTATTTCAACACCTGTATGCCTTATAGATCAATGCAGCAATCATTTAGGAGCATGCTGTTGTAGATAGAAGTGTTAAGCCATACAAAATTAGAAGCTCGATTTTTCGAGAAGCCATTGATATTGGAGAAGATGATTTAAGACGAGTTCTGGAACTGGGAGATGATGAGGATCATCCAATCAAGCTACCTCCCCTAGGTTTTCATGGATGTTTTCCACAGAATCAATTATGCAGGAGATATCAATGCAGGAGTTCTAAACAAGTGCAACAGTGTCCACCATTCAAGTACTTGGCTCATGTAGTATTTAAATGCCTTGCTTCAAGACGTGGGGGTTTGACGAGCTGAGAGATCAGATGCAGAATGCATTTGTGGCACTGGTTCTGAATCATCCATTTAGCTTCTTGAGGATGTCTTCAACTACATGATGGAGACATTGAGGTGAAAGGAAAAGATAGTTTTTGCATGTATCCACATATCCTTTAGATGCTGATAAATGAAAAGCTTCCCAACTTACCAAAGAATAAAGATGATGAGGTGATTCTTGAGGTTATGGATGAGTATGGAGGAATGCCATAGAAGCCCATGTTAGAGGTGATTCTTGACTGTTTGGCCATTTGGCAAATGTTGACTATGTTGCACCAGCCGGAAGAAAATGGCGTCATGTTGATAGTGATTCAGATATGGAGTGTAGTCATTCTTGTTGATCAGGATGATGATGGTGATGACCAGGATGAAGGTCAAGGAGGTGTGGAGACACTCCATATCAAATCACAGCTGCTGAACCTCCACTGTAGCTCCAGTGTCTCAGCATGTTAGCTCTTTTACTGCTGGAGGTTCTGGGCAATCATTAGTCAACCCAGAAAAGCTAATCATTGATGATGTTAAGAATTTTGATTTGAGAGATGAATCTGAGGACACCGATGAGGAACCTCTTGCTGAAATGGTTGGAGGAAAGTGGATAACTACTACAGAGGTAAGGAAGTAGTTGGTGTTCGTTCCTCAAAGTCTAAAGAGTGGATACCAAGGAGGGAGATCCATCTTAAATACCTTAGCAACCGAGCACTAAAGGTAAATAGTCTGCTATCTCTAGATCAAGAAAAAGGGAAACATCAAAGGCTGATTCTGATGAGCACTCAACTACCCTCTCGAACTCTACCTGCAACAGATTCTGCTATAGCCACTGCTACTTTCACCATCTCATCCACTACCACATCGATACCCGTATCAACCTCTCCCATAATAACCACAACCTCACTTCCCCAAACCTCACCTATTCCTATTCCTTTATTCACTACTACAACCACAAACCCTTCCATCCCACATTCCGGCACCTCACTCTACATGCTTCTACTCTTCAGAGATCGACTCTACCTAGTGTGGGATTGGAGGAACAGGTAGCTAGTTTGAACAGGATGGTACTTAAGTTGGTTGTTACTAATGACCTGAAAACAAGCCAGATAAATCAACTGATGACCGAAAATGCTGCTCAAAGTAAACAGATAGTCCATTTAACTGAAAGAAACAATGCAAATGAACTGGCTACTGTTAGCGCAAATGAGACCATTCAAGCTCAGAATTAGCTGATAATCACGTCAAACGAGAAGATTGAGAAGTTTGAGAAGAAGAACAAAAACATCTTGTTGAGATTGAAAGGTAGAAAGGAAGATACCTTAAAGATAAAGGAAATGGAGATGGAGATGGTGATGTGATGATGATGACTCTGATGATGATGAGTCAGATGATGAAACAATGAGGATGATACCAATGAAATTGATGAAGAAAAGGACAAAGATGAGAGTGATGATGAAGATCAAGAAGAAGGTGAAGGAAAAGCACCAGCTTCAACTCAATCAGATAAAGAAAGAAGAACAAAGAAAAATCAAGACCTAGTAGCCTCATCAAATGTCATTGTAACTTGTACTTGTTTGTATTGACATGTATTAAGTTAATGCAACTAAATGTTGAATTATGTTGAATGCTTTGATGTTTATTAAACTGTGTTGTGATAACCATTCTAACCAGCAGATAAATCAAAGCAAGTTGATTTACTCGATGTTGAACCACTCCAGCAAGTGATGACTCAGTTTAATATGATCCTGGATTTATAGGGAAAAGTCAGAAGGTCAATTAGTTATGCACCAGAAGAGTGGGAGATCATTCATGATTTATTTGATGAACAGCTGGCTGAGATGTTTAGATTAAACCTGATGAGATTGTTCAAGATGCACCTGAAGTAGATGTTATGAGTGATGAAGAACTTCATGGTGTCGATGATGTGGAAATAGAAGATGTCACATTTGAACATTATCCTAAATATACGAATGAAGATGGTGAAGAATTACCGTATTTAGGAGAAATGTTTGACAGTGAGACGTTTGATAAAGTTAATGAGAAGGTGATTAAGAAAGAGACAGCTGAAGAATCCACTAAAGTCAAGACGCAAAGATTGAACAAAGAAACTTGAATGGTTTACTTGTTTTTCCGATCTCAGAAATCAAAGAGAACAACCAAAATAGGATTTCTACATAAACTGTTTAAAGTCAAGAGGCATCAAAAGGTTTCTGGAAAGATCATCAGCTGGGCTCACTTTGAAAATTTAAACGTCTATGCTGTAAAGAGAGAAAATGGAGTAGAATACTATAAACATCCTCATGATTTAAAGACACTCCTGGGTTATGAACTAAATAGATTGTCCTGTCTGGTATGATGATTCAAGACATATTTCAGGATGGTTTGAGAGGGCATTAAAGAGACAATACCGGCCCAATGGGTGAACTTGAAGCCTTAACAGCCATGACGATTTTTAAGCAAAATGGAGACTGATCAAATTTCTGGAAGGCCAAAGGTTATTCTGAAGTGGAAACCTCCGATGACTATGACTAAGAATCCACTAAGAAAGATGCCACAAGATTTCTCATGCTACTTTAAATGGGGTATTATGATTGGAGGACTGGTGAAGCAGTCATTATGCTAAATCAAAAAGGGAAGATAGAGATGATCAGGGTATTTGACCCAATGTGGTTGACCAACTTGTCGGAGGATGATGTCTATACTCTATACAAGTGGCCACTATTCTATGACACTCTGGACATCGTGCAAGCTCTACAGTTCCAACATGTGATCAGACTTTGTTTTGCATTTGAAATCCATGCAGGAGTGTCCAAGGAATAAAAGTATAAGAAGTTTACCGAGTTTTTGAAGAATGTTAGACGTTAGAATGAACTAGTTCCAAGGGGGAGATTATTGATACATTTTGTACCCAGTTCATTATACTTATTAATGTTTATGTATTTCAGTCATATTGATATTGAATGCAATGGTATTTTAGTAATTTCATATTTGTCTGCGTGTTTATTTACTATTATGTTTATCGTAATCTTATATTGTTTATATATACGCACTTGACTGAATAATATATATGGGCTTTCCGTAGTATTCATGGTAATGAGTTAATAATGGCTCAGTAGTGTGTTTGACTTAGTCTTATGATTATCCATGCTAATGGACCATGCTTATGGACCAATAGCACGACTAAACCAGGTGATTGGCTCAGTCACACGACTGAGTTATAAGATTGACTCAATTATACGATTGAACCAATCGGATAGTTCAATCGCGATTATGGATCAATCGTATGACTAAGTCGCACGACTGAACCATGCTTGTGGCTCAGTCATACGGCTTGTATACTGCAACCTATAAATACCACATAATTAATGGAAAAACATAACACTTTGATTTCCTACATACCCTAGCCATCCAGAGTGTTTTCCAGAGTTCATCCAACTTCACAGTTCGTCCTAGATCAATTCCTATTTGTTTTAAACGTTGTTTAATCGTTAGTTTGATCAGGGTGTGTGATGTCACTAATTGGATCGCCATTCAAATAGGATTTTGTACTATCTGATTTGGTTTACGTTAAATCTGTTGGTACTCCGTACGTGCACGATCCTAACAATATGCACTAGAACAGGAAAACTTTGGCAATGGTGGATTCACCCAAGGGAAGGAAGACGAAGTAGAGGGTCGTAAGATGTCTGCAATCAAGGTGATGGTGAAAGTGTGTGGTAAGTGCATGAAGAATCAGATGGGGATTGGAAGTAGGGATTGAGCATCTGCTTCATGTGCGGGAGGCCTGGTCATGTGGAGAGGGAATGCGGGATCTTGAGGTGTTATAACTGCGGCGAAGAGGGCCATATGAGCAGCGGGCTGAAAACTCTAAGGCAAGGAAAGGGACTGAGAAGGAGAAGGAGGGGTAGAGAGCTAAAGCTTAGGTATTAACTACGACCATGGAAGAGGCTAGGATAGACCCCTACGTTGTTTCAGGTACATTTCTAGTAAACGAAACTTATGGCTCTATGGTTTTTAATTCGGGTGCTAGTAGAAGTTTCATGTCTACTGCCTTTTATGATAAGTTGCCTACTAGGAGTAGAAAGATTGATGTGCTCTTTGATGTTGAATCTGCTATTGGAAAGTCTACCATGATTTATTATGTGGTAGAGGATTATGACGTAGAGTTGAAGGCCATAGGTTCTCTCGTAGGTTGTTCGTGATGCCCTAAGGTTGATCTGACGTAGTCCTAGGGATGGATTGGCTAGCAGCTTACGAGGCAACGGTCGTTTGTCATAAGAAGATGATTCAATTGATGGCGCCTACTGGGAGTCTGGTGACGATTTATGGTGATAGGGTTCGCATGGTCCCGAAGGTATTTCGATGGTGGTGGCATAGAAGTGCATAAGGCGTGGATACGATGCCTATCTAGCCTACATGAAGGGTATGGATGCGATAGTGCCACAACTCTTCAAATTTGTTCCCAGAGGATTTATCAGGTATGCCACCTGAGCGTGAGATTGAGTTCCAAATCGATCTGATACCTGGTGCCAAATTTGTTGCTAAGGAACCGTATCATCTGGCTCCATCTGAGATGAAGGAAGTGATGACTCGGTTGCAAGAGTTGTTAGACAAGGGATTCATTCGACCGAGTATCTCTCCATGAGGTGCTCTGGTCTTATTTGTAAAGAAGAAGGATGATAGTATGAGGATGTGTATTGACTACCATGAGCTTAACAAGTTGACGGTGAAGAATCGGTATCCGTTACGCGGATTAATGACTTGTTTGATCAACTTCAAGGTGCCAGTCGGTTCTCGAGGATAGATCTCCGATCTAGGTACCAATAGTTGAAGGTGAAGGAGCAGGACATTCTGAAGATAGCTTTTCGCATGCGTTATGGACACTATGAATTTCTCGTGATGTCCTTGGTTTAACCAATGCGCCAGCTGCTTTTACGGACTTGACGAATCGGGTGTGTTGGCCAATATTAGATAAATTAGTGATTGTGTTGATTGATGATATCCTGATTTATTTGAAGAGCAAGGAACATGTTGGTCACTTTCGGGAGGTACTGGAGACGCTGAGAAGGGATAAGCTATATGCCAAGTTCTCTAATACGTGTTCTGGTTAGGAGAGGTTCAATTTTTGGGCCATTTTTTAATCCTGAAGGGATCATGGTGGACCCAGCAAAGATTGAAGCGGTGATGCAATGGATATCTCCAAAGACGCCATCCGAGATCTGTAGTTTCTAAGTTTGTTGGTTATAACAGGAGGTTCATCCAAGATTTCACCAATATAGCTTCACCATTGACCAAGTTGACCCGTAAAGATGTGAAGTTTGTATGGGGTCAAGAGCAAGAAAATGCTTTCAAAGAGCTAAACACAAGGTTGACTCAAGCTCATGTCTTGACGTTGCCTAAAGGGAGCGAAGACTTGGTTGTTTATTCGGATGCTTCTTCTTTGGGATTGTGTTGTGATGATCGGGTAGGTTGGACCCACCTTGATTACATAAGCTTATTTTGTCTTATATGTAATAGGTCTAATGTTACATGATTTACATATATGCAAGTAATTTTTGGTTAGTTTTATCTTTGTTTCGCTCTGACCCAGCGAAAGTACGAGCGAATCTATAGATTCGCTCGTAGTCATCTGATAAAGGTCACCCGGCGAATCTGTTGTTCGCCGCCGGCTGAACTTGCATTTCTGCTCAGGGTAGTTTCGCTCCAGCGAAACTATCAGCGAATCCAGCACTGTTTATATATTTGAAACTCTTGTAACTTTGGAAACAAGTTTTGCAGAACCTTAATCGAAATACACTTTTGCATTACTATTTTCATAGCACTTCTGGGCTGGAATTGCATTAGTTTCATATCATTGAGCCTTTATTTGTTAGTATTGTTTGAGTTTGGATCTTATGGATTTATTTTGAAACTCATTTATATATTTTGCTCTGTTGATTCAATTTCTGTGGGATATCACTGTGATTATTATTCATTAGCACTGAAATCGATCACCAAATGGACCTACAATATGGTATCAAAGCCTTCGTACTCTTGATTTGTTGAGTTTTTTGGGTTTTGAGAGGGTTTGAAGAAAAGTTACTGTTCCATTCATTTTTGATCATCAAAGTGTGTTTTGCTTTCAGAAATCCATAGAAAAACCATTGTTCTTGTGGTAGGGAGATATCCCAATCATCCAATCACTAATTCATAGCGATTTGGGTGAGTTCAGATTGTTTTTCTGACCGAACAGGAGTTGTAGTTCATCGAGCGAATCTATCGATTATCCAGTGAATCTATCAAATTCCCAGCGAATCTCTCTCTCTAAGTGTTTGTTAGATTTCTCCCTGTGGTTCTAGCGAATCTGGACTCACTGAATGAAAGTTCACCTTTCATGCCTATTCTCAAGCAAAGATACTGTCGAATTTACCACTAGAACAAAAGTTCTACTAGTTCTGCGAACTTGTTGAGCGAACTAGAGTTTCCATAGCACTGATTTGAGCGAATCTGTTGCTAGTTTGCCAAGCAAAACTACAAGCGAAATTACTGGCGAACTTACAAGCGAAATTACAGAAAGTCAGCGAATTTAGTGATTTAAGCGAACTTATAAACATTTGAAAAATGATGACTTCAACAAATATTACCATGACTGATTTAGAGAGTATTCAACCTAACAAGCCACCGAGGTTTATATACGGTGAGAGTTTTGAGGACTAGAAAAGATGTTTGAGGGCTTTCTTCTTCTACACAGATCACAGTCAGTGGGAATCAATCGTAAATGGACCTCACAAACTGACAACTACTGTTGGTGCTGTCACCTCACTAAACAATGACCCAAGTACTTATACTGAGACTGACATTAAGTTACTTGACCGGGACAAGAAAGCTCTTGGAGCACTGACTATTTGTTTGCATCAGGACATTTACAACAGATTTGGCAAACACACAACTGCTAAGGATCTGTATGATGCATTGTGAGTTTTATGATGGTAATGAAGATCTGAAGAAGGACAAGAAAGCTCAAGCCGAGAACGAGTTCAATTCATTTGTGGGATACAGGCATGAGAACCTCACTGATATAACAAACTATTTCTTATCAGTTTCAAGCACTCTTAAGAAGTACGATAAGCAATTAGGAAACCATGATCAAGTTACTAAGCTACTTGATTCACTTACTCCAGAGTGGAGTATCCAAATTATGTTGCTCAAGCAAGAAAGGAACTTTGCTGATTACAAGCTCATGGATGTAATCAACAAACTTAAGTCATTTGATCTTGATCTCAAGAGAAGAGAATATAACCAAGGAATGATGTTGGGGATAATTCAACCTCAGAATGCTGCATTGATTTCATCCGCTGCAAACTCTCAGTTTTATGGTGCAACCTGTGGAGGTTATGGAGGATCAGCTGGTCATGTCAGTTCAGATAAGTCGGTTGGTGGTACATCACACGTGGGTTCGAGCTCAAAGGCATTGGTCAATACTCAGATTTCATCTGACACTATGGCATTGTTCGGGTTGTTTGTTCAAAGCTATGAAGCTCTGGTTGCTGGTGAATTGAAAGGTAAAGGTATGATTGTTTAAGACATGTATCAGGTGGATCCTGATGATCTTGAGGAGACTGACATTCAGTGGCAAATGGCAATGCTAACTCTTCATGCTAGAAGGTTTATGGAGAGAACTGGTAGAAGAAATTTTGGGAATCAGGGTCAGAACAACAAGCTTGGGTATGATAAATCTAAGCTCAGATGTTTCACCTCCAAACAGCTAGGTCATTTCAAGAGAGAATGTCCATCTTCAGTTGCCTCAGAAGCAGTCAATTCTAGCAACTCTTGCTCATTCCAATCACGAAAAAGGTGGAAGAGGTCAATCCAAAGAAAGAAACTATTCTACTCACAAACTTTAACCGGAGTGCTGAAATTGAAGAATCAAAGAAAGAAATTAACCAGGCTTTAATTGCAGAGGTAGTGGAGATCCATGATACTCATAATGACTACATTGATTGTTTTGATCCTGTTGGACCAAAAGAACCAATGAGCCAAGATCAGGAAAACCTCTAAGTCTCACATGCCACTGCAACAACTGCTGAAGACTCCCATCAGCTGTTCTGACAAAGTCTGAAGATCAAAGTATGAAGATCAAAGAACTGAAGAACAACAGCTGAAGACTCTAAAGTACTGAAGACAAGTACTGAAGTCTGAAGTACTGATCATACAAGTACTGAAGACTTCAAGTACTGAAGATAAGTACTGAAGAATCAAAAGCTGAAGAACTGAAGAACTGAAGACCTTCTACTGAAGCACAAAGTCTGAAGACAAAGACTGAAGACAACAGCTGATGACATCTACTGAAGTCATCAGCTGATACATCATCTGAAGCCCAAGTCTGAAGAACCAAGTGTTAAAGATTCAGAGTTTGTCACAACAGCTGAAGAAGTCTTCTTCAGTTGTTGTGATGGTTTTTTTCCTTTCAAATAGTTTTGTAATTTTGTTTCAGTAGTTGGACAACAGCTGAAGAGCTTGTTCTTAGCTGTTATAGTATCAGTAGTTATAAACGACTGAAGAGTTTGTTCTTCAGTCGTTGTAGGATTTCAGTAGTTTACTTTTGTCAGTACGTAAAAGATAGGAACACTTTTGTAAGAAGATGTCAGCTGTTGACATCTTCAGTAGTTTTATGTTCCGTCAGTTGTAGTTTTAATAATAGGTTGATGTCAGAGAAAGGACATCACCACCATCCTTTTGCCGCCTATAAAAGGATGGTGAACCATGCTGTTTTTATGGCCGAAACGTGTTGAGCAATAGAACAATTAATTTTTCGCAGAACTCTTTTCTCTCTCTATGTTTGTGCTTTTAATTGCAATATCTTTATGTTCTTACTATAATTGCTAATTAACGTGCTAAATCCGCTGCAAACCAATCTGATTGATCAAACGAGAGGCTGAGATCCTGTCAAATGGTATCAGAGCAGGTTAATCATTGATCGATTTCACTATTGATCATTTGAAACTGCTCTTTTGATCTCTCTGTTTGATCGAATTAGCAATTTGCAAGAATTAGCCGTAGAGAGTGAGTTACTGCTGTTTCTGGCCAAAATCTTGAGGTCCTCTGGTGGTTTTGAGTTACGTTTGTCTTGTTTAAACTTGTTTTGACTAAAACCTGAGATGACGACACCAACTAATGATCCTCACAATACTGGTTCCTCAACCAAGCCTCCGATGCTTGTTAGGAACGAGTATAACATATGGCAAAGACGTATGCTTCACCACTTGGCTGTCAACAGTGCTGGTTGTTGGAAGTCAGTGGTACATGGACCATACAAGCCTATGGTGAGCGTCCCTGAATCTAATGAACAGGTTGCGAAGAAACCTGAACAATATTCGGACGAAGATCTAAAGCTGTTCGAAATTGATGCTAGAGCCCATGGAATTTTAGCCATGGCTATTCCTAATGAGATTTATTCAGGGCTCTTGCATCATGAGTCTGCTCATGACCTATGGGTTGCTCTAAAGGAACAATTTGGAGGAACTGATTCGGTCTTAGCAAACAATAGGGAAATCCTCGCCCAACAATATGAGACATTCTCATATAGAAAGGGTGAGACTCTGACCCAGCAGTTTGAGCGGTTCTCTTGTTTGATCTCTGAGCTGAAGATGGTCAAACAAGAGTACACCAACAGCCAGATGAACAACAGGTTCCTCAGGTCACTGCCTGAGAGATGGGACACATATACCATTGTCCTACGCTCCAGTGCTGATCTGGAAACTCTATCTCTCACCCAACTTCATGGGAAGCTGCTCACTTTTGAGAGAGAGATAGAGCAAAAGAGGAAGTTTTCCTCTTCTGGCAAGCTCGCTGATGACTTTGTCCAAGGTAATACTGCCTTGATAAGTCATGAGTTAGAATATGCTTCATCAGAAAGTTCTTATGATGAGCATATTGATTTCTCTACCAACTCAGAACAAGCTTTTGTTGGTGTTAGTAGTTCTGGAGGTGGTGGTGACAACTTGTGTTTTTTGATGGAGGACTTGAAGGGCATTCCAGATGATGATCTGGAAGAGATGGATATTTTGAACCAAATGGCAATGATAAATATCCGCTCTCAAAAGTTCTACAAGAGAACTGGTAGGAAATTCCCTGGACTCTCTGGCAAAACCAAAGTTGGTTTTGACAAGAGCAAGTTGAGGTGTCACAAGTGCCAAAGGCTTGGACACTTTGCAAGAGAGTGTAGATCGTCTGGATCTAACTCCTCTGGACCCTTTGTGACTTTTCCCAGCAATAGCTCACAGCACAGAGGGCAACCTTCCTCCAGCTCTTGCCATCCATCACAAGCACAGGCACCACCTGCTTATTTTGTACCACAGGGTCATATGCCATATCCTTACCCCTGTTACTACATGCCTCAGCCTAGTCAAGCTCAAGCACCCTCGGCTCAACCACCTCATGCTCTTCCTGAGCCTCAATCTTCCCAATCTCATCATCACATACAACCTCAACAACATAGCTTTTCACCCCAAGTGTTGTTGACTGGAGTAGTCTACCAGAAAAGCTATCTGGTCAGGAACAATTACTCCAAGGTGCTGGTCAACATGGTGGTGACCAACCTTTTGGAAATCTTGCTCTGATGGCCCTTGATTCTGCTGAGGGGTCATCATCGAATGCCTCATCTCAGGTATCCACTGAGGCAAAAGCCAAGCTTTGTTCAGAATCATGCATAGCAGCATTTGCTTCTATTAGAGAAGCAAATGTAGCTTTAATAGATAAAAATCTTGAGCTTGAGCACACTATTTCCAAAAGAAAAGCTGATTTTGAGGCTGCACTAAAAGATAAAAATGATGAGATTTACAAGCTTAAATGCCAAATCAAAGATGATAAAGCTAGGGAAGATGTACTTCTAGAGAAGTACAGAGACCTCAAAGAAACTCTTGCAACCACCCAAGTTGAGTGTGATCGATGGGTGCAATCATGCAAGGGTTTTGAAATGCTTCTTAGCAAGCAATCAGCTTCCAATGTGAAGTTTGGCATTGGTTACAATCACACTGCTCCTCCTACAGATTTCACTTCAAGAGCAGAAGTTGAATCTGATGAGGAGAGCAATAACCAATCCTTCTCATCATGTGACCTACTATCTTCTGAATCAGCATCATCAGAGATAGAAGTCAGCATTAACTCCTGCCAAAACCAATCAGATGATGCTACAACAGCTGATGGTTCAAATGCTGACTGTCACATGACCAAAAGGCTGATCAACTCAGGTGTTGTCACTAGAAGTACTGAAGGTACTGGAGAGCAAGTGACAACATCTGAAGTTCAAACCTCAAATACTGTTAGCACTAAAGAGAAGAAAACTAACAGTAGGAAAGGTTTGAAGAAAGCTAAAGAGGATACCAGGAAAGCAGGCACTAGGAAGAAAACTGCTGGTACTGATGGCAAACAGCTGAAGAACAAGTCTTCAGCAGTTAAATCCTCTTCAGCTGATGATCAGCATAAGATGAAGAAGAAGCCATGTGAGATATGTGGCTTGTTCAATCATCTTACTGATGATTGCTGGTACAAAAGGGTTCCAAACTCAAACAGAAGGAGAAAATCAATGAGGACATCAATAAAATGAAGAATGAGTTTGAAACCAAGTTTGTACTAGCAACATCCAAGCCTGAAATCCCTAAGCCCAAACTAAATCCAAAAAGAAGGTAGGGGTTACTCAGGCAACAGCTGAGGTTGCTCAGAAAAAGATGGTACAACATAGGAATCCATCATCAGCAAACTCCAGTGTGTCTGAAGAGCTGAAGGCTTTATCACAAAATCAGACACAGCTGGTGATGATGGTTCAGCAACTAGTGGGAAGAGTCAACCACTTAGATGCTCCTGTGTTGAAACCACAGAAAAGGAAGCCCAAGCCAAAGGGTTCCTCTCCTGCACCATCTTCTTCACCTCAGGCTGTCACACTTAACACAACTGTTAGTGCTGCACCTGTAGCTGAGAACAGACCCAAAACCAAGCAGGTTTGGGTCTCCAAGACTAACTAACACATGGTTGTGTTTGCAGGGTTCTTCAACATGCCATAGAAGCATCTGGTATGTAGACAGTGGAGGATCCATGCACATGACAGGAAGCAGCTCCCTTCTTAATGACTACTCTCAAGGAAAGAAGGGATTTGTTTCCTTTGGCAATGATGCAAAGGGTTACATCATCGGAAAAGGCTTTGTTTCCAATGGGGAAATAAGGTTTGATGATGTTAACCATGTGGAGAATCTCAAGTACAACCTCTTGAGTGTCAGTCAAATGTGTGACAAAGGCCATGTTGCCCTTTTCACAAGCCAGAACTGTCGGATTCTGTCATCCAAAGTTCTGAGTTTGATTGACAAGGCATTGGATGAACACACTCTCCTGAAGGCCAACAGGACAGGAAGAGTGTATGCCTTAGATCTTTCCAAAAAGATAGATCTAAAAGGACATCCTTGCCTATTCTCCAAGGCATCTCCTCAAGAGTCTACACTATGGCATAGAAGGCTGGGTCATGTTAATTTCAAGAACATGAATCAGCTTATAAGCCATGGTTTAGTAAGAGGATTTCCTCAGAAGGAGTTCAAGTGTGAAGATGACTGCACTGCTTGCTTGAAAGGAAAACAACACAAAGTTTCATTCCCTTCAATAGAAGAACCAAAGTCCACTGCCTGCTTGCAGCTCCTGCACATGGATCTCTTTGGTCCTATCAGATTGATGAGCATGGCAAAGAAGAAATACTGCCTGGTAATTGTGGATGATTACTCCAGGTTTGTATGGACTTTCTTCTTGCACTCCAAGGATGAAGCAGCCAAGACTATAATGAACTTTGTGTTACTTGTAGAAAAGCAGTATTCCCTACAGGTCAAGTGTGTGAGAAGTGACAATGGAACAGAGTTTAGAAACCACACCCTTGATGACTTCTACCTGTCCAAGGGAATTCGAAGGCAGTTTAGTATTCCTAGAACTCCTGAGCAGAATGGAGTGGTGGAGAGAAAGAACAGGACTCTCATTGAAGCCGCAAGGTCAATGTTGGCTGACTCAGGGCTGCCACTGACCTTTTAGGCTGAAGCTGTCAACACAGCTTGCTATGTACAAAATAGAGCTTTAGTGAATAAGAGGTTGATGAAGACTCCCTATGAAGTTCTTCATCATTTGGCCCCTCTGATTTCATTCTTTAGAGCATTGGGTGTCCATGTTTCATTCTCAACACTAGCAACCCACTCCAGAAGTTTGCTAGTAAGGTGGATGCAGGGTATTTTGTTGGTTATTCATCAACTTGCAAGGCATACAGAGTCTTCAACTGTAGAACAAAGGGGGTTGAAGAAACTCTGCATGTTAAGTTCAATGAATCTCCAAAGGACAAGATTCCACAAAACCCTATGGAGTTGTTTGATCTGGACATACTGCAATATGTTCCTTATCAACCTCCAGTTGTTGAGCCTGTCAACAGATCTCCACCTGGTGGTACTGATGATGATGTAGTCAGTACTCACCTCTTCAGGTTTAGTGACAACCTGCCTGAGTCCACTGAACCTGATGCTCCTGTAGCCTCAGCAGCTCCATCCACTACAAATGCTGATGAGATTTCTGCTTGCTCTACTTCGTTTGAGCTGCCATCCTCTACATGGTTTCAGGAATCTCCATCACCATCTGTTGCTGCTGATGGGTCTACAAACACTTGCACAGATATCATAGTCTATCAAGAGCTCAAGAATCACCACACATCTCAAATCATTGGTGATATTCATGCTGGAGTTTCAACCAGGAATCAATTGTCCAACTTCTGCTTCTATGCTCTCTTCATCAGTCAGCAAGAGCCAAAGAACTATCATATTGCTTTAAGAGACAATGGATGGGTGGAAGCTATGCAGCTTGAGCTTCTTCAGTTTAAGAAACAGCAAGTGTGGGAGCTTGTTCCATTACCCAAAGGTAAGTGTGCTATAGGCACCAAGTGGGTATTTAGGAACAAAACAGATGAGAAGGGCCAAATTGTCAAGAACAAGGCTAGACTGGTTGTTCAAGGGTTTGCACAGGAGGAAGGCATCGATTATGATGAGACCTTTGCACCTGTGGCCAGACTGGAAGCAATCAGAATGTTCTTAGCTTATGCTGCCTTTCACAGTCTTAAGGTTTATCAAATGGATGTCAAAAGTGCCTTCTTATATGGAAAATAAAAAGAAGTTTATGTGTGTCAACCACCAGGCTTTGAGGACAATAAACATCCTGATTGGGTGTACAAGCTTGATAAGGCTCTTTATGGGCTGAAGCAAGCTCCTAGAGCTTGGTATGAGACACTATCAACTATTCTTTAGAAAATAAGTTCACTAGAGGCACCATTGATAAAACCTTATTCATCAGGACTGTGGGACAACATAAGCTCCTTGTTCAGATTTATGTAGATGACATCATCTTTGCATCCTCTGACCCAAAGTTGTGTGATGAATTTACAAAGCTCATGAAGCTAAGGTTTGAAATGAGTGCTATGGGAGAATTACAGTTCTTTCTAGGTTTGCAAATCAAACAACAGGATGATGGAATCTTTATCCATCAGTCCAAATATTCAAAAGAGTTGTTGAATAAGTTTGATTTACAAACCTGTAAGCCCTGTTCTACTCCTATGAGCAGCATCACACAACTAGATGTAGATCAGAAAGGTAAAGCGGTTGATGAAACCCTTTACAGATGTATGATTGGGTCCTTGATGTACCTTACAGCTTCTAGACCAGACATCATGTTTGCAACATGTGCTTGTGCTAGATTTCAGGCTGCACCTAAAGAATCCCATTTGATTGCAGTCAAAAGGATCTTTAGATATCTGCAAGGTACCCAATCACTAGGTCTTTGGTATTCAACTGGGCATTCTTGCAAATTAGTTGCTTTCTCTGATAGTGACTATGCAGGATGCAAAGTCACCAGAAAATCCACTTCTGGTGGTTGCCAATTCCTAGGCAATTGTTTAGTTTCTTGGCAGAGTAAGAAACAAACATCAATCGCTACATCCACTGCTGAAGCTGAGTACATTGCTGCTGCAAGTTGTACCTCTCAGATACTCTGGCTTCAGAATCAACTTCTGGATTATGGCATTACTGAGACAAAGACTCCATTACTAATGGATAGTGCTTCAGCTCTTTGTATTGTCAAAAATCCAGTCCAGCACTCTAGGACCAAACAAATTGAGATCAGACATCATTTTATCAGGGATTGCTATGAAAAAGGTCTGATTGATCCTAAGTTTGTTCCTAGTGCTGATGAGCTTGCAGATATTTTTACCAAGCCTTTAGATAGTGCCACATTCCAAAACTTGGTACTAAGGCTAGGTATGCTGCAGCTAGAATAATTTGACCAATGCTGATGCTCTCAATTCACAACTACTAATGAGCATTAGGTCAAATACAAGTACTGATGAGTAATTTAGTCTTCAGCTCTTTCACAATTACTGAAGACTAAATTGACTCAAAGTACTGTTGTACATTATTTATTGAAAACAACTGATGTAGTGAGGTGGATTACAACTACTGATGTATGATTTTCAAATAAATAAGTACTGAAGAACAAATTTTGCTCACAAGTACTGATGTGTAATCTTACACTTGTGTAAGTACTGAAGACGAAATTTGTTCACCAGCTCTGAAGAGTATTTCATCAGTACTTGTGAACATTGATCACAAGAGCTGAAGGCATAAATATTCACAAGAGCTGAAGGGTCAATGAAACATTTGAAATTCAGCCAAAGAGCTGATGAGTAAGTGTAGAGGCTAGCATGAAACAACTGATTTGACGGAAACAGCTGATGAGTAATTTCTCATCAGCTGATGCCAACAGCTGCTGTTTCATACCCAAACAACTGAAGGACAAAACCATGTCTTCAGTAGTTTCACAACTACTGACGGCTAACACCAAGTCTTCAGTTGTTACAACGTCTGAAGAAAATATTAGGTCTTCAGTAGTTCATAACTACTGAAGACTAACAATAACTCTTCAGCCGTACAACTTCTGAAGGACAAAACCAAGGTTTCAGTAGTTTAACTACTGAAGACTAACACCAAGTCCTCAGATGTTACAACCACTGAAGGTTAAGACCACGTCATCAGTCGTTACAACAACTGATAACTAACACCAAACCTTCAGTAGTTTTCTTTCGGCCTTTGCCCTACCCTATAAATACCCAACATTCAGAGCATTTACTCCTCACTTGACCTAATCTTTCAAAACCTCTGAAATTCCCATACACCATTAATGGCGACCATGCAACTGAAACCTCGACACAACTGTGTCGCCCATCTCACTAAATCGCCATTATGGCCCAAATTTCACCAAGCCGTCGATCTCATGACCGACTCACCTTACAAAACGGCTTTTCTTTTAAACCCCACCATATACACCGACTCCTTGACGGAGTTTTGGACGAACATAACCGTCCAAACCGGAGAGCAAGATGGCGAGGTCTCTCTCCGGTCCTCCGTCAACAACCACCCAGTGGTTATCACTCCAGCTATCTTGCGCCAAACCCTAAAGCTGGAGGATGCCACCAACCCAACCTCCTACCCCAAAGGCGCCCTGGATCTATCCTTCACATCCAACGACTACCAGGGTGACCTCTCCGCCACAACCTTGTTGAAGAAACACTTTCCTGATCCCCAACGCCTCATTTTCATATGGTGAATATGTGTCTGGCTCCCAAACCTCTTCATGGGACCAGATGTCAACAAGGTGGCAACAGGTATTGTTCTCTATCTTTGAAAAACAACCTTTAAACTTAACAGATATTATATTTTTGGAAATCAAGGATATGCCACAAAACTAGTTTCTAACCGATGGATCTTGTATCCTCGGTTCATTATGGCCATAATAGAGAACCAGCTTCAGGCTGAGGGACTTGTTGGCACTGGGGTCCCTGCCATGGCTGTTCTAGCCGAGGTATACTCCAGGCACAACTCTGACCAATCCTTAAAACAGGCTGGCCGGCTGCGAAAACCCACGCAGCAGGAACCCACAGCCTCCACCTCCAAATCCAAAGTCCCCACCAAACCAAAAGCCAAAAGGAAGCCCAAAAAGGCTACTCAGGGAAATGAGTACCCTGAGGATGCCCGTGCAACACAAATGCAGGATGTGGCTGCTGGTTCGATTCTCCCAGCAGCTACCACGACTCCACCCACCACAACCGCACAGGTTTCCTCTCAACAGGAGCCTGATGCAACCACTTCTGGGGCAGCCACACTTCTGGGTCTATCTCACTTGAGAAGACTGCCATTGAAAAGCACAGTCCTCCCCCTGTGCACACTGCTTTGAGCCCATCTACTGATGAGACCGCCCCACAAAGCCCTTCATTGGCAATAGCCAAAGTGCTGACCATCTGAGCACTCCACCCTCTCCCCAGAACCCATCACAACTGGGGAGACTCCAACCGAAGAGGGGGTGGATACAAGTGCCGGTGGGAGCCCACAGCACAGAGAATCACAAGTCCAATCTCCCAGTGTGGCTAGGGAGATAGGACAATCTGGTGAGGCTGCCACTTCCTCTGCATCAACATCTGAGCAGGGTGAAGCTGGTAACATCAATAAGACCTCACCAGAGGCAACTGCTGATGATGGATCCAATCCGGAGGCTGGAAGTCCTCAGTACCATGAACAAGGGGCACATGCTATTACTGAGCCACACTCAGAGCATGTACATCCTGACATTGTCAGGAGGTCAGGTGATTCAGTTCATACTGATGATGACCTGAGCTTCTTCTTCGACGTTGTAGCTCACAACACTATCTTAGAGGATGAGATAAGCAGACTCAAAGAGTTGCTTGCTCAGATGACTCAAGATAGAAGTCCATCTGCCACCACAACCCCACAGATGGCACCTTCACCCGAGGGTCTTACAAACACTGAGCCACTCCCACAAACTCGGCCACCAGCCCCTGCTTCTGGCACTAGCTCTCAGGGTCAGGACCCCCCTGAGCAGCTGGATGCTATCCTCCAGAAATCCCTGCCTCTCATCACACCCATAATAAAAGATATAGTCATTCAAACCATTGACGAGAGGCTTCCCACTTTTATCCAACCCATGGTGGAGGTTGCCATTACTAAGGCGCTTGCTGATAGTCAAACCCCAACCAATGCACCCAAAAAGGGGGAGACATCAGTGCAAGCCAAGAGGAAGAGGGGAAAGGAGGAGTTAGAGGCAGAGAAAGAGGTGGTGGTTGAGAGGGAGAGGGCTGAGGAGAGTAGTAGGGTGAGGGAGAAAGGGAAGAGGAAAGAGAGGGAGGTTGAGCATATATAAGTGGCTGGAATCCAAAAGGATTTCAGTGTCACTTATAAGAAAAAGGGAGAGGAGGGAAAGATGGTGGTTGACTCCGATCTAGCAGCCCTTGTCAAGGAGGCTGATGCTGAACAAAGCAGATCAATGGACTCTGCCATTGGTCAGCTGTTCAGGCAAGGCTTTGACAAGGACACAGCATTGCTAGATCAGGAGCTCAGGAAGATGGAGACTAGGTAGATCGAACACCGATGGTCTACTTATAGCCAAGAGGACAAAAAGAGACTCGAGGCTATGAGTAGATTCATTTCGAAGTATCTAGGCAGGCCAGTCCTTGATGTCAAAGCATGGACCAGGGACAGAATCTTGGCTATAGCCGCCAAGATCTGTTCAGCTGGTGACTTCACAAAAGGACTGGTCGCTGAGGCCCTCTTAGAAGCCGGTGCTGGGAACAGGACTCTGCTAGTAAAACAAACCAAACCTGCTCTTATTTCTAGGTTGCTAGCAGTGCCTGCCAACATTCCCACACCAACCACCAAACCACAACCCACAAAACCAACCCCTTCACCATCAAAACCCGCAGCCAATGATCCACCCTTGAAGAAGAAGAGAAGGGTGTTGAGGCTGCAAGAAGAAGAAGAAGAGGAGGATGAGGAGGATATTCTGCCCATTTCTGCAGTTATACCTCTACCTAAAGCCAAATCACAAACCATCACTCCCACCTCACAGATGGATACTGTGAGGGTTAAGATAGAGGAAGAGGAGCAGCAGTAGCTTCATGATGCTGAAATGCTTAAGTCAATTGACCAAGCATATGTTGCCTCTACCTCTATCATGAACATGAAGAAGGAAGCTCTGAGACTCTTCACTCTCAAACAAACCTTCCAATATGACAAAGAGAGAGTGAGGACTTGGCCTGATCCTAGGGTGGCTCACAGGATCACAAAGAAAGATATTCATGTGAGGTACAAGAGCCAGATGAAGAGGATTGTAGATGAAGTAATAACTGTGGCTCTTGTATTAACACCCTGGGAAATTGTGGATGAGTTCGAGAAGGCTTATAAATCTAAGCAACCTCCTGAAATAATGTTGGAGAATAGGATGGTGAGGAAAGGCTTAGTTTTTAAGATGCTTGAGAACTTCCGCAAAGATGAGCTCAACTTGTTGCTAGAAGGCAAACATCCAGATGAATTTGCATATAAGCAAATCACAACAGTTGAGCTCAAGAATGGCAAACAGGTCAAGTTTGTCTCAGAGATGTACGGCCGTGAAGGATTGTTCGATGGTGGGGCTGAAGACATGACCAAAGAAGAACAAATGATTTTCGTCCGAGCCTACACCAGAGAATCCTACAGGCTAGTACATGGGAGGTAGGTTTCATGGATGGGATAACAGCTCTGTGTCCAATTCCCCAAAACGAGCTCCCATCCATACTTAGCCAAACAAATACTAGAAACCTTCTCCCAGGCCAGTGCTTATCAGGGTCAACTTCTAATCTGATCCAGAAGGAAATAGACCAATCTTTATGCCAATAATAAGTGGGACAACAAATAATTAGAGGTTTTGGCTGCATTGGTTCAGGGGGAGTTTGTTGGACCAAAAGAACCAATGAGCCAAGATCAAGAAAACCTCTAAGTCTCAAATGCACTGCAACAACTGCTGAAGACTCCCATCAGCTGTTCTGACAAAGTCTGAAGATCAAAGTATGAAGATCAAAGAACTGAAGAACAACAGCTGAAGACTCTAAAGTACTGAAGACAAGTACTGAAGTCTGAAGTACTGATCATACAAGTACTGAAGACTTCAAGTACTAAAGATAAGTACTGAAGAATCAAAAGCTGAAGAACTGAAGAACTGAAGACCTTCTACTGAAGCACAAAGTCTGAAGACAAAGACTGAAGACAACAGCTGATGACATCTACTGAAGTCATCAGCTGATACATCATCTGAAGCCCAAGTCTGAAGAACCAAGTGTTAAAGATTCAGAGTTTGTCACAACAGCTGAAGAAGTCTTCTTCAGTTGTTGTGATGGTTTTTTTCCTTTCAAGTAGTTTTGTAATTTTGTTTCAGTAGTTGTACAACAGCTGAAGAGCTTGTTCTTCATCTGTTATAGTATCAGTAGTTATAAACGACTGAAGAGTTTGTTCTTCAGTCGTTGTAGGATTTCAGTAGTTTACTTTTGTCAGTACTTGTAAAAGATAGGAACACTTTTGTAAGAAGATGTCAGCTGTTGACATCTTCAGTAGTTTTATGTTCTGTCAGTTGTAATTTTAATAATAGGTTGATGTCAGAGAAAGGACATCACCACCATCCTTTTGCCGCCTATAAAAGGATGGTGACCATGCTGTTTTTATGGCCGAAACATGTTGAGCAATAGAACAATTAATTTTTCGCAGAACTCTTTTCTCTCTCTATGTTTGTGCTTTTAATTGCAATATCTTTTATGTTCTTACTATAATTGCTAATTAACGTGCTAAATCCGCTGCAAACCAATCTGATTGATCAAACGAGAGGCTGAGATCCTGTCAGATCCTTTTATAGAATTCAGAGATGAAGCTTATGATGATATATTAATGGTGATTCAAGTGGAGAAGCTTGCGTTGGTAGTGGAGATGCCTGATACTGATGTTCAAGAAGAGTTAATTTGGTTCAAGATGAAGTCCTTCATGAAGGTATGGTTTGTAAAACTGTGCATGTCAATGATAATGTTAGGGAGGTGCCAGGGAAAGTTGATGAGGAACATGAAGATGCTGTGGAAACTGGGATAGCTGCTGATGACTCAAAGACTGCAGATGCTGAAGTTAATCAAGAAGGGAAATCAGAACTAAACATGGAAGAAATGATTCAGAAGCTAACCAAGCAGCTATGGAGGAATACAAAAGAACCGTTCCTGCATGCCAATGTGATCGTGCTCTCGTGGTAGAAAAACTGGTAATGGATCTTCCTTATGATATTGTAGAAGATATGTGTTCCTCTGCTTGTAAATACGTTTAATTGGCATATACAAAGCTAATAGATTATTAATGAATAATGAAAATGAATTAAAAAGGCTAAACAAGGAACTTAAGGTGAATGAATCAAAATATTTTGTTACATTAAGAGAAACTTTAAAAGAAAATGAACATTTGAAAAGAACTCTTTTGGAAAAGAACTGTGAAGTCAATTACTTGATTGAACAAGTTACACTTGCTGAGTTTGAAACAAGAAAGCTTAAAAATAAGTTGGAAAAATTGACTCTTTCGGGTATGAAACAGGAGGAACTATGCAAAAGATAAAGGAAAATCAAGACCGGGTTGGGTCATGAGGATAATGTATGTGTCCATCCTCCACCTAGTACTTTCTGTTATTCTCCTACATCCATTCCTTATCCTTCCAATGAGTTGATACAAGAGATTATATAGAATGATACTAGCAGTCTCTTAGCAGGTTTAGTTGGAGTAATCCATAAGGAGGTGCGAGAGGAATATGATTATGGTGGCAGTAGTGGTCTTGGCAGCTCTAGTAACTCTAGTTAAATTCCAAGAAGAATTTTGTAGACAATAGTTTAAGTAGATTTGTCATGTCAAGTAATGTTTTAAATTCAGACAATAGTACATGTAATGGTAATTCAGGATGTTCTGTTTCCGACTGTGATGATTCAAATGATGATGTTGCTAATGATGTTTGTGTGGATGATAAAACTAAACTTTCAGGTTATGTCTCTGAAAGTCAAACAAAAACAAACTGCTTTAACAAATTCTTCTCTCATCCAATTCCATCTTTTACACCGATAAGGATTTCAAAACCAAAAGATAAAGAAATATCTTCTTCCACTAAGAATAACAAGGATAAAATTGAACAAAATCTATTAAAGTGGAAGTCATCACAAGGAAGTCAAAAGAGCCATATGACTCGTACAGTGATTCAGATTCAAAAGTGTCTGAATGTGATGAAGAAATATCTATTGATAGAATTCCTTCATCAAACTGTTCCGAAACAGAGATGAGATCTCATTGTTTTAGATATGGAAAGGATGATCACTTAGTAAAGCAATGTCCTGAATCTGGTAGTAACAGTATGCAGACTATGTTGGGTTTGTTAGAACATAAAATCATAGTTTAACCTCTTAAACTTTCTGAAAACGCAGCGGAATTACAACTTTATAAACCTTTTTATAAGCTGAAAAATATGTTCATTAGATGACCATATTAATGTATAAAACAAACCCAAAGTACAAAGGATCATTTAT
This sequence comes from Flaveria linearis, assembly GCA_024085815.1. Taxonomy (NCBI): domain Eukaryota; kingdom Viridiplantae; phylum Streptophyta; class Magnoliopsida; order Asterales; family Asteraceae; genus Flaveria; species Flaveria linearis. The sequence continues at coordinate 28,605,536 of CM044006.1, forward strand.
GTGAATATGCAAGCTATGAACATATGTAAATGCACATAAAATCACAGCTATATAGAGCTGTGATTCTACCTTACTGCAGCAGCAAAAGTCGACCATAATGAGGTGTTTGATGAAGATGGAGATGCCCAAAGTTCAGCCAAGACTTCAAGGATAGAAGTCCTCAAGCTAGTATACCCCAAGCTCCTTGCAAACACCTTCTCTTGTTAGGTAGAAATCACCAAAAACAACACCAAAACACTTCAAGAAAACCCTGAATTTTTGCTGCTGGTCCGTAGCTTCTTTGAGGGAGAGAGAGGAGTGTTTCTTTGTTGTTGTGTTGCATGTATTACTTATGAGAAAGAGAGAGCTGAATATAGACTAGTTGGACTTAAGAGGTGGTGTAACCAATTCCCAAACTTGGTTATCATACATGGATTGCATCTCAACGTTCATGGCTTCTTGCCATTTCTCAAAATCAGGTTTTGACATTGCCTCATGGTATATGGTTGGTTCATCCGAATCTACCACATAGCATCCATCCATGAAAAATCCATATCTCTCAGGAGGAACACTAATTCTACCAGATTTGCGAACGTTTTGTGTATCTTGATCATCCACATGATCATTCTCAACATCCTCATGTTGATTGCTAGTATCAACTAATTGTGTATCGTCTTGTGAATCTTGAACCTTTTCAAGTTCCACTGCTCTTCCACTAGTTTCTTTCGAAAGAAACTTAGTTTCCAAGAACTCTGCCTTTCGAGCAATAAACACTTTCTGTTCTGTCGGATCATAGAAATAATATCCAATACAATCTCTAGGATATCCAATGAAGATACACTTAGTGGATCGGGCTTCTAGTTTGTTTTGAGTGTATTGCTTAGGATAAGCATCACACCCCCAAACTTTTAAATATGATAATGATGGAACCCTTCCATGCCATACTTCAAAAGTTGTCCTTTCCACTTTCTTGGTTGGGGCCATATTTAGAATACGGCCCGCGGAGAGCAAAGCGAAACCCTGAAATGATAGAGGTAGTGTACTTCTAGCCATCATAGATTGAACCATATCCAATAGGGTCCGATTCCTCCTCTCAGACACACCATTATGTTGTGGTGTTCCAAGTGGAGTAAGTTGTGAGACAATCCCACAACTTCTAAGATACTCTTGAAATTCACTATTTAGGTATTCACCTCCTCTGTTCGTACGAAAAATCTTGACCGTTTTGTTGAGTTGATTTTCTACTTCATTCTTGAAGATTTTGAACATTTCAAAAGATTCATGTTTGTGTCTTAACAAGTACACATACCCATAACGACTATAGTCATCGGTAAAGGTAATGAAGTGTCTTTCACCATTCCTAGTTATTGGTTTAAAAGGTGCACATACATCCGAATGTATGATTCCTAATAAATCCTTTGCCCTTTTATTAGTCCCACTAAAAGGGGTCTTTGTCATTTTACCTTGTAAACAAGACACGCATACATCAAATGAAACATTTTCATTAGTTTTCAAAAGACCATTCTTTTGGAGTTTTTGCATACGATTGTTGTTTATGTGACCAAGGCGATAATGCCAAAGATAGGATCACTCAAATCTAATTTGAGCTTTTTGGTGGTTGCTTGGTACATTGAGCTATCATATGTTGTGTTTTCATGAACCAATTCATAAATACCATTACAAGGTATAGCCTTAAAATAAAACATATGATTGAAAGAAACATGAATATCATTGTCAACAAACTTGAAATCATAATCACATTGTCTTAAACGGGAAACAGAAATAATGTTCCTAGTTAAACTAGGAGCATACAGAACATTCTTTAAAATAACTTCCAAACCACTTGGAAGCTTCAAAATATAGTCTCCTTGGGCTTCCACGTGAACCTTTACACCATTCCCCATGAAGAGACTAATTTCCCCTTTTGCATAATGCTCCTTCTTTTGAACCCCTGCAATAAATTCCAAATATGAGTTCCACATCTGGTATCTAGTACCCATGTGTTAGAAGAAATAACATTTAGCTCAACATGTACATAAAGATTGTACCTGAGGTTTGCCCCGCATCCCTCTTTGATCTCAATGCTTTGAGATAGACCGGGCAATTGCTTTTCCAATGGCCTACCTCACCACACTCAAAACACGGGTCATTTTGAGCAACCTTTTGCTTCTTTTCTTTTGGTTTGCGCGGTTCCACTTTTGCATTTCCTTTTCCGTTCCCCTTGACGTGCCGGTTCCCTCTTGCAACACTTGCCCTAGGGTCGGGGAGGTGCCTCTTCCTACTACCTCCTTCATTGATCGTAAGGACCGGTAGAACCTTTCTACCCATGCCCGCCTCGGACGTTTTGAGCATTGAGAGAAGCTCACCAATGCTCCTGTCCCATCCATTCATGTTATAGTTCATAACAAAGCTATCAAACTTCTTGGATAGAGAGTTGAGGATCAAATCCGTTGCCAACTCATTGGAGACACGACAGTTAAGCCTTTCGAGGCGATCAATGTGGCTCTTCATCTTAAGAACGTAAGATGACACCTATTGGGTCTCGTCCATCCGACATGCATGGAGTGCTCGAACCGTTTCGGAGCGCTCCACCCTTGATTGTTGTTGGAACATTTCCTTCAACTGGGTGATCATGTCATAGGCATTGTGGTTCTCAAAGTCCTTCTGCAAATCGGGAATCATACTTGCTAGCATGACACATGCGACTTGCACAGAGTCCTCGGTGTACTTGACCCACTCGGCAAAGGCCTCATCGTCATTTTCATCGGGTTGATCGGGAATGGGATCGTCTAACACATAGGACTTCTTTTCTTGCTTGAGAACGATTCTCATGTTTCGGTACCAATCCATGAAGTTCCCATGGTTTAGACGTTCCTTTTCAAGGATTGTTCTTAGTGATAGGTTATGGACAGTCGGGTTTGTGTTGTTGTTGTTTGCGGCCATTCTACAAAATTAACAAAGTTCATATTAGTATTTCTGAAAAAATTACATTTTAATCATTAATACCCTTTACGTCTCATAGAAAATTAATAATTAAAATCAAGAATCCAATGTTACATTTAAATATCGGTTAGGTGACCTTTATCGCTTTATTTAAATTAACAAGGTAGTCAACGTTTGACAATTGTAACCTATTACAATTTCTAGTGTATGGGATCGGTTAAACATCTTATGTTTGTTTGGCATGTTTATCCCATCAACACCCTTTGTACGTCATGCTTCGGTGATCCTAGTGCATGATTTCCAAATTAAGTCGTCCTACTTAGACACACGTGTGGATTTGCTAATATTAGTGGTTAGGTGACCTTTATCCCATAAATATGGCAAACCCACCTCAAACTCATAAGTTTCCTCTAATGTGGTTAGGTGACCTTTATCCCACATCAAGTTCTCAAATGATTCGAGTGTTGTATAAGAGGATGGTGTTTGACTTATTTTTAAAGGGATTTGAACATTTAGAGGTTTCATAATTCTAGTTTAGAAAACTCTATGTACTTGTATTTGCATGCTTTCAAATACAAGATACCCTATGGTTCTTTTAATAAAACCCATTTTATTCTAAAATCATTAATCTTTTTAATAACCTTTTATTAACTTTTAATGATTAAGAACCATCAATTTTAGCTTGTTAAGTTTGTTAATGAGTTTGTAATATATGTCTAAATATCAACCAAACAATCAAACAACAAACATTTAAACAAGCATAAACATATAAACATGAGTACATAACCACAACTACTAAGTTGACAACACTTGTTGCCATCACAAGTGTTGTCATAACGTCTTTCTTAAGGGTTTGTAATGACACATTATATGTGTCCATGGACTCCCACTTGAATCCATATCCAAATACTTCAAGGTCCATGTCTTTGATGTCCATCTTTGGGTCTTGATCTTGTGCATCTTCCTTTTACAAAATTATATCCTAATACATATTTCTAATAAAAAGAAATGCACCTAATCTATTTATTACATAACCAAATAAATAAATAATTACAACCCAAATAATAAACATAAATATTACAACCCAAATGAATGAATTAAAACAACCATTCCAATCATCCAAATAACATAGGGCCAAAGGCTAGGTTATGCACTATCATATGAACAATCATAAACATTATTCAATAAACAAGATAAACCCCACCAAACCCTAAATTTTCAGCCAACATAAACTGAAAATTTGGGTTTGTTTGTCCAAACAAACAACAACCAAACATATCAAAGTTTAATCATAAGCATGAAGATATAACTTTGAAAGACTTGGGGTTTATTAAATCAACAAAAATCAACCCCTAATTAGTTGATTAACATCCTTTAAAATGATTTTTAAAGGATAAGAACAAGCAAGCTATTCACATAACCGGCTCTTGATGCCATTGTTGGGTTTGTTAGAACATAAAATCATAGTTTAACCTCTTAAACTTTCTAAAAACACAGCGGAATTACAACTTTATAAACCTTTTTATAAGCTGAAAAATATATTCATTAGATGACCATATTAATGTATAAAACAAACCCAAAGTACAAAGGATCATTTATGTGAATATGCAAGCTATGAACATATGTAAATGCACATAAAATCACAGCTATATAGAGATGTGATTCCACCCTACTGCAGCAGCAAAAGTCGAGCATAATGAGATGTTTGATGAAGATGGAGATGCCCAAAGTTCAGCCAAGACTTCAAAGATAGAAGTCCTCAAGCTAGTAGACCCCAAGCTCCTTGCAAACACCTTCTCTTGTTTGGTAGAAATCACCAAAAACAACACCAAAACACTTCAAGAAAACCCTGAATTTTTGCTGCTGGTCCGTAGCTTCTTTAAGGGAGAGAGAGGAGTGTTTCTTTGTTTTTGTGTTGCATGTATTACTTATGAGAAAGAGAGAGCTGAATATAGACTAGTTGGTAGTGGTAGACACAAATGCATGTGTGTGTGTTAATCTAGGGAATCACTTAGTGGAAACATGTAAGGCATGCATGTGTGTCTTCTCAAGAGAATAAAAGCATGCACTAACATGCACATGCATGTACATGGATGGCCACAAGGAAGAAAATAAATGTTTTTCTTACAAAAACAAATATTAACACACACATATATATTGTCTAGTCTTTTAACAAGTTTATGCAATTAACCATTTAATTGTATAAGTAGTATACTCCCATTATTATTTGGTGTTATACAACTAATTTAAATAACACTTCAAATAATATCGTTGAACAAAATATCCTAATAAATTGTTCCATCTCATATGCAACTTATTTAGAAAACCCATTTTCTAAATTTGGTGTAAATATTTAATTACATGATCATATCATCAATTAAATATTAATTGGTGTTTTCTAAGCTTGTTATTGGGTATAACCCGACTAGGATCATAACGTACTAACCACATCAATATTCTAAGTGTCTTGGGCACATAGAATCCTACAGACTAAACCTTTTAGAACTCGATTGACAGAGTTTGTGAACGGTTTCTTTTGCAAAAGATCTATTACTCCATGACCTAAGTACACTAAGACTTGGTCCCAATTTCGAAAGTCTAATTTTTTTTTCTCTCAAATGTCAGGAATCATCAAGAGCCGCTGTAAATAGTGTTTGGCATGTAGATAGTGGATGTTCCAGCCATATGACTGGATTGAAGGATCTGTTGACAATTACAGAATCATTAATGGAGGATATGTGGCTTTTGCTGGAGACAAGAAGGGTGGAAAGATGATTGGCCAAGGAGATGTCTCAAATGGTTCACTAACCTTAGAGAAAGTTAACTATGTTCATGAGTTGGCGTTCAATCTTATTAGTGTATCACAAATCTGTGATAAGGATATTCCAGTGCTATTTCTTGCAAACGAATACCTATTCATGAAGCCCGAGTTTTCTATCCCTGAGGAGTTGGTGATAATGCGAGCTCCAAGGCGAAATGATACATATTTGCTGAATATGGGATCAAATGAATCAACTTCTACCGTGACTTGTTTTTTGTCTAAAGCTTATCTCGTGAATCTTTTCAGTGGCATAGACATTTAAGCCATATTAACTTTAAAATTTTTAATAAGTTGGTTAAGAATAATTTAATAAGAGGACTACCACTGAAAGATTATTCAGTGGTAAAGAAGTGCATGGATTGTGCTAAAGGAAAACAACACAAAAAGCCACACAAAATTAAAATTCAAAACTCAATTTCTCATCCCCTTGAATTGTTACACACTGACTTATTTGGCCCAATAAGTGTAAAGTCAATTTCTAAGAAATCTTATTGTTTGGTTGTCACAGATGACTATTCAAGATACTCATGGGTGAGATTTCTTGCACACAAAAATGAAACAGCTGAAGAGTTAATGAAGTTAATTCCATTGATTGAGGTTCTGGGGAAGAGGAAGGTTCAAGCCATCAGAAGTGATAATGGAACTGAGTTCTGAAATCATATCTTCAATTCTTTATGTGAGCAAAGAGGTATTCTCAGACAGTTCAGCGTTGCAAGGACACCACAACAGAATAGTGTCGCCGAAAGGAAAAACAGAACTCACGTGGAAGCAGCCAGGACTATGCTGATTGAGTCAAAGCTTCCAATTATCTTCTGGGCAGAAGCAGTAAATTGTGCAGCTTACGTTCTAAATCGAGTACTAATCGTCAAAGACAAGATGAAGACATCATATCAGCTGTTTTGCGGCATCAAACCCTTGATTGATTTTCTGCGCCCATTTGGATGCTCTTGTACTCTGCTGAATACTCAATATCAGAAGACAAAGTTTGGAGCAGTTTCTGATGAATGCTTCTTTGTGGGGTACTCAGAGACACAAAAAGCATATTGTGTGTACAACAAAAGAACGCGGATTGTGCAAGAATCATATTATGTTGATTGGCAGGAATCTAACTACACAAGCATTGGAAGTGAACCAGCATTGTTTTTCGATTCTACCACCGTCTTCAAATCATTTAATCTCCCAAATCCCGATGATGATGACATCACTCCTCACACATCTGTTAATCCTATTCCACCACAACCATAGCCAGACATCACTTCATTACCTCACGTATCATTTGATATTCCATCCTCTCGACCACCACCATCTAAGTCCTCATCTTCATCCAACCCAATCTCTCCATCAGATGTTCCATCCTCATCAAATTCCAATCCAATTCCCATTACCAACCCAATTCCACTTTCTGATTCCATCTCCCAGACAAGCTCATCCATTCCATCTCAACCATCCAATCCCACATCTACACCCTAATCCAATCCATCAACGCTTAACACAAACTTTAAGACCTTGAAAGACCATCCACATGATTACATCATTGGATCAATTATTGATGGTGTGAGGACTCAAAGTCAAAGTGGGTTGATTAACGAGTGTCTCTATTCTACTTTCTTATCTCAAATTGTTCCAAAGAATTATAAACAGGCACTTCAAGATCCAAGTTGGGTCGAGTCTATACAGATGGAGTTGCAACAATTCAGAAAGCTGAAGGTTTGGGAATTAGTTGACCTTCCTTCCAACAAATGTCCCATTGGTACCAAATGGGTGTTTCGGAACAAGCGGGGCGATCGTGGTATAGTTATTAGAAACAAGGCTTGTTTAGTTGTTCAACATTTTGCTCAAGAGGAAGGAATAGACTAAACTAAAGTGTTCGCTCCAGTTGCGCGCATTGAAGCCATCAGAATCTTTCTGGCAAACGCAGCCCACAAGAACTTCAAAGTTTTTCAGATGGGTGTTAAGTGTGCCTTTCTATATGGAGACATTGATGAGGAGATCTATGTATGTCAACCACCGAGTTTTGAGGATCCAGACCATCCAGACAAAGTGTACAAGTTAGACAAATCATTGTATGGGTTGCATCAAGCTCCCCATATCTGGTATGAAACCCTGACACAGTATCTGCTCAGCAAAGGTTCCTCTCATGGGACTATAGATGTGACACTATTCAAGAAAGAAGTTGATGGTGAAATGCTAATAGTTCAGGTGTATGTTGATGATATTATCTTTGGATCGTCAGATAAGAAGCTTCATAGAGAATTTGAAGAAGTGATGAAGGATAGATTCAAAATGAGGATGATGGGGGAGATGTGCTTCTTCTTAGGCTTACAGGTGGAACAGAGATCTGAAGGCATTCTTAGTCACCAAGAGAAGTACATCAAAGAAATCCTCACGAAGTTCCAAATGGACAACTCAGCCACAGAACTGACCCCCTTCACTGCTCAAAATGCTTGACGCCTGATGAAAATGGGAAGTCCGTGGATGCTCATCGTTATCGCTCAATGACCGGATCTCTCATGTACCTTACCGCTAGTCGTCCAGACATTACATTCGCAGTGTGCTACTGTGCTCGGTTCCAGGCTAACCCTAAAGAATCACATTAAAAAGCTGTTAAACGCATTTTTCGTTACCTTAAGGGTTCCTCCCGCTTGGGTCTTTGGTACCCAAAAGGTGGGAACTTTGATTTACATGCTTATTCTCATAGTGATCATGGTTTTAGGATAAAAGAAAATCAGTCACTGGTGGATGTCAATATCTGGGTGATTGTCTTGTTTCATGGCAAAGCAAGAAGCAAACAACCGTCTCCTTATCGACAGGGGAAGCTGAATACATTGCTGCATCAAGCTACTGCTGCCAAGTGCTCTGGATCCAACATCACATGATGGATTATGGCATCAACTTCCTTCATACACCATTGTTTTGTGATAATGAAGCTGCGGTTGGAATTTCCAAGAATCCTATTCATCATACTCGAACCAAACACATCGAAACAAGAATTCATGCCATCTGTGACACCCAGGAAAAGGGATTCATTGATATCATTTCAATTGAAACAAGAAAACAAAAGGCTGATCTTTTCACAAAAACTTGTGATAAACCACATTTTTATAAACTAATCTCGATGTTGGGATTGATATCTTTCTGACAAATCTTTTCGTGGAAATAGAATCTGTTTAACCTATATATGTTTACATATTTTCTTTCTTGTCTTGTTTTGTTGTCTGCCTTGAGAATTCTTATGTCCCATATCTCTTTACTCTTTGTCTTTTCTTTTACTTTGTTTGTTAAGAAATCATGGAAAAAAGAAATTTCAATTAAATTAGCTATCAAATGAAAATTTTGGGGAGATTAATGATAATAATAAGTTTTTAAATTTTTATTCTCTCAGGAGTTCAAGAAAATGAAGTAAGAAAGAGGGAAACATCTTATGCTGAGATATGCATGGTAGACTCAGCCCGAAAACGAAGTACACAAGTGATCATGCAGCCAAATTAAAGATCGTAACTCAGTAATAAGGATTATCCTCATGATATTTTGGTCTGCACAAAGATACAAGTCTTGTCTAAAACTTGGTTGAGAGTTGGTAATTGCTGTTTTGCACCAGTTCTGACTTTACTTTTGGGATTAGGTTATCGATGTGAAGCTTATGGTGTTTCCCACTGGGATGGTGACTCGGTGATAATGCCCTCTAAGTCAAACATTAAATAATCTCAATAGCCCATTATTGTATATACATTAGATAGGAAAAGATGTGTGTTTATCTCCTCTGTTATGCGAAAGCATTGACCTGGAGTGATGATCTTCTCTGCTATGTGGTGGCATTGACCTGAAGCTCTCATCAACATGCCTAGATGATCTTCTCTGCTATGCTAAAGCATTGACCTGAAGCTCTCATCAATTAGTTGTAGGTCTAGTTTGCGTCTTATGTGTATACCTTGCATATATGTGTGTTTGCATCTGTACATTATAGTGTCTCATATGTATATTATGCTAGTCATTATGGTTGTATTTAAGTAAATTCAGTATAATAATCAGGCAAAATCAATGATTATGCTCAATAAACCTTGATGACGAGACTAGTTCTTTATCAAATATCAGTGTGGACCAAGTTGCTGAGTTTCTAAGACATATCTGAATATGATAAACAGTTGCAGATCACGAGTTGAAAAGAACAGGGAATGGGTTTAAGCGGACAAACATATCAGCAATCTCGCTAAGTCATTACCCTCTGAAAATGTTCGAGAAAAATATGATATTATATCCTTTTACTATTTAATTTTATGTTTATTTTTATTTTTATTTTTATTTGTTATTTTCTTACTTTTAATTCTATTCTTATTTAATTTTCATGAGTGTTGATATCGTGGGGCAGTAAAGTATTCAAAAGGCAATTATTTATTATTATTATTATTATTATTATTATTATTATTATTATTATTATTATTATTATTATTATTATTTTATTATTATTTTATTTTATTTTATTTTATTTTATTTTTATTTTAATTTTTATTTTAAAATTTGTCTTTGAGTCGGGCGAAATTAAGATTCGCTTCAGCGAATCTATGTCCTATAAAATGCACAGTGAATGGGTAAATTTTTACAGTGACTCTAGATTTGAAAACTAGTGTTTTTAGTGCGAATTTCAGATTACCTTTTCAGTGTTGAGTTCAGTTCGTGTCGTTTGCTATAAAGTGTGTTGGTAGGTGTCGCGAACCACGCTAAATGCTTTAATCGGTGTATTCTTCCTCGCATTGTGAGATTTTGCAGGTTCGCCTGGGTTAGGGTTCGGAACCCTCGTCCAGCGAATTTGTTGATCTTCAGGTGAATTTGAACGAAAGTTCACATGAACCGAGCGAATCGTAGATTCACCCCAGCGAAATTATTGATCTTCTAGCGAATCTATAGATTCACCTCAGCGAATTTATTTTTTTTGTTTTTGTTTTGCTTTTACATACTCTCATATATTTGTTCTGTTGTATTCTTACACTTTTCTAATTTGTTTTCAGTGATAATGGCTAATCTCAATTTGATGAAAAGAACAACACTGTTGCACTTCTAGACGAGGATAGTCCAAAAGCTGCAGGGTTTAGAGACTGCATTAAATGGCTGAAACAATCTCCAATTCACTATGTGATCACTCACTCACCGTCTATCTACATCTTATACATTCAAGACTTCTAGAGATCAGCCAAGCTGGATGTCAAAGCCAATCCAAAATGCATTCGAGCAGAGTAGGAGGGAATGATATTGTCATTACTGATGAAATCATAGCGAGAGTGCTAAGGCTAGAAGTTGATCAGGGAGACAAAGTAGAGCTTTCTGACAATAGAGTCATGGAAGGATTCAGAAGTATGGAGTATGAAGGACCATCCTTCAGTTCGAAGAAAGAGATAAAGAAGTCCATGCTATCTAAAGAATGGAGATACATAACACACGTATTCATCAAGTGCTTAGATGACAGGAAGGGAGGATCAGATGGTCTCAATTTGAGATGGGCCAAAGCAATGGTAATATTTTGCAGAGGTCAGAAAGCAAATATAGTCTGACTGATTTTTGAATGCATCTCCGATAATATCATGGCTGTTAAGAAAGAGAAGTGGCTACTGTATCCCAGATTCATCCAAATGTTAGTTGATGATTTGATTCCTAACATCCCAAAGCATGGAGAAGTAAAGAAACTTGCCCTGATGAGCTCCAGGTTTTTTGCAGGCTGTGCTTCTGCAAGACATGACTTCAGTGGGAAGATCACCCATTTATGGGAAAACATCTACTCTGCTGAGAGATGGGCATATATCAAGAATGTTATAGAAACAGAAGAGAAAAGAGCTGAGGAGAATAGGGAAAAAGAGGAGGAAACGGTTAAAAAGAGAAAAAAAGTATGCTAAAGAAAAAGAGTATAACTTTGAGGAGGAGATTGAGGAAGCCCTATAAGAAGTGAGATCTGAGAAGGAGTGGAGAACAAAAAAGAGAGCTGAAGAAAGTAGTCATGCTAAAGCCTCAGAGAGGAGAACAAAACACAAGCATCAGGCATTCACAGAAAAACCACTAAGAAAAGATGCCAGATCTAAACTTGACCAAGATGTGTTTAGAAATGTTAGTGCTTCAGTGGCCAATGAACTGAGCATGATGAAAACCAAACTGATAAACCAGGAGTTAAAGGAGAAAACAAAGGATGATATGATTGAAGGCTTAACAAAGATGGAACTGGATCAACAAGAGCTGATTAAGACATTGTTCAAGGATGTAAATTCTCTAAAGGAAGCGGCTGGCCTGCCAGAAGTAAGATCTGAAGAGGAACTCAATAACCTCACCGATACCTCGAAATATGCATTTCTAAAGGTGGGAAGATTTTCTGAAGCAGGAGAGTGCCCAAGCTCAGCGGCTGGTACTAGTGATGCTACAGGTCCAAGCACAAGGAAGGATAGAAATACAGATCCTACTGATGCTAACGGAAAATAGGGAGAGGATGATGTGGTGGTTGTGGATGCAGCTTTTGTTGATTTGGGGCTTGACATAGAGAAGGATTTAACAGGTGAAGAGGTTGTGGGGGAGAAACAAAGAATGGAGAAAGAAAAAGAAAGTGAGATGAAGTTGGTGGATGAAGAGGAGGAAATTGAAGAGCAGCTGGTTGATTACAGCTCGGAGCCTGAATTTTATGAAGTAGATGAGCGTCCAGTGACTTATATGGCTAAAACTGGGTCGTCTGAAACTGGAATGGTGGAGTTAGATCAAAATGACTGGTTTGTTAAAGAAAAGGAGGCTGAGGAAATAACTCCACTATTCCAAATATTAGAAACCCAACTAGAAGAGAGAGTGATAAAAAGATCTTCAGCTGGAAATATAATTCTGAGCTCAAATTGTTTATGATCAAAAGGGGAGGAGGAATCTCTTATGTACACAAAAGAAAAGCTTTTAAAACCCTCCCAAGATGGGATTTGAGGAGATTGGCAGAGATTCCTTTACTTGGAGCTGAACAGAGTGAACGGGCTAAGTTGCTGGAGAAAGAAATTCAAAAGGGTTTGTCTGATAACTTCAAAGCTTTTGGATACATGAAGATGGAAAGAAAAAGGTCAAAGAAAGACATTGATTGGGTGACTGGGAAAGGGAAAATCATGATAAAATTGAAACCAGCTAAGATTGTTGATCATATTAGGGTACCTGATCCTCTTCCCCCAAGACTGCAAGCATTCAAGAAATGGTTCTATGATAACAACACAGGGGAAGCAGTGATTAGAGTGAAAGGTGCCCCAGAAATCAGATTGTTCGATCCAATGGAAGTATTTTCTTTTTGTGATGATGACTTGGTGATTCTTTACGAGAATCATATAAAAGTTGGAGCTGGAGCTGAAACTTTGGAAGAAGCTAGCCTCTTTATGAGGGTGGCTAACAAGGCAATGGATTTAGAGCTGAAGTTCGGGAGCTGTCTAGAAAAATCATTCAAGCGGACGAAACAAGGATGGATGTGGATGATTTAAGCAAATAGTTGGATCAAACTATTTCTAGAAGGTTTGAAAAGCCTGTGGTAGATGAGGCTAGTGGGTCTGGGGCTTGTACTGAGGAGTAAACTGTCCAAAATCAGGAGGAGGTTATAGTTATAGATTCACCTGATGTAGAAGTCAATGAAGCGGCGTTTGTTGAGAACTTTATTGTTGATAATGAATCAGAGGTAGGATCTAAAGATGTTACTAATCCATTGTCCGAGATTGAGCCAAGGGCAGGAGCATTCATTGAGAATTTCGAGGCTGAAGTTAATGTTGATGCTGGAGCTGACTGAGAAGACTCCTTTAGGTGAGGTCCAACCTAGGGGGAGTATTGATGATCTGGGTAGGTTGGACCCACCTAGATTAGATTAGCTTATTTTGTCTTATATGTAATAGGTCTAATGTTAGATAATTTACATATATGTAAGTAATGTTTAGTTAGTTTTATCTTTGTTTCCTCTGACCCAGCGAAACTACGAGCGAATCTATAGATTCGCTCGTAGTCATCTGATAAAGGTCACCCGACGAATCTCTTGTTCGCCGCTGGGTGAACTTGCATTTCTGGTCAGGGTATTTTCGCTCCAGCGAAACTATCAGCGAATCTAGCACTGTTTATATATTTGCAACTCTTGTAACTTTGGAAACAAGTTTTGCAGAACCTTAATTGAGATACACTTTTGCATTACTATTTTCATAGCACTTCAGGGCTGGAATTGCATTAGTTTCATATCATTGAGCCTTTATTTGTTAGTATTGTTTGAGTTTGGATCTTATGGCCTTATTTTGAAACATATTTATATATTTTGCTCTGTTGATTCAATTTCTGTGGGATATCACTGTGATTTTTATTCATTAGCACTGAAATCGATCACCAAATGGACCTACATGTTGCATGCTAATGCAATGAGGCAAAGTTATAGCCTCTGCATCCTGACAGTTGAAAATCCATGAGGCTAGCTACCCTAGTCATGATGTGGAGTTAGCAGCTGTGGTCTTTGCGTTGAAGATTTGAAGGCACTACTTGTACAGGATGAAGTGCACCATCTTTACTTATCACAAGAGCTTAAAGTACTTATTTGATCAAAGGGATCTGAATATGTGGCAAAGGAGATAGTTAGAGCTTATCAAGGATTATGATTATGGGGTCCACTACCATTCAGGCAAGCCCATCGTGCTGGCGGATGCCCTTAATCGAACAGAGAGACCCGGGTCGATCTGGGTGGAGGCTTATCAGTTGGTCATGACCTATGATGTACTGAAGCCGGTCAAAAAATTTCAAGATGAAGCACTGAAAGAAGATTAGATTAACTCTGAATGGATAAAAGTTCTAGTCATCGAGTTGGGGGAGGACACTCTTGGTATTAGGACCCGATCAGGGCGGATGTGGATTACTCGTTATGGGGATCTATGTGGGTGGATCATGGATGAAGCTCATAAGACTTGGTACTCAATTCATCTTGGTGCTACGAAAATGTATCAAGATATGAACAAGGATTATTGTTGGCCAGGAATGAAGCATAATGTAGCGGAGTATGTGAGCAACTGCCTTACTTGTCTGCAAGTGAAGGTGGAGCATCAGAAGCCGTATAGGAAAATCAAACATTCGAACATTCCTGAGTGGAAGTGGCAGCATATAACCATAGACTTCATTACAAAGTTGTCGCATACAAGAAGGGGTTACGATGCAATATGGGTGATAGTTGATCGTTTGACGAAGAGCGCTCACTTTCTGCCGATCCGTAAAACAAATTCATCTGAGAGATTAGTGGATCTGTTAATCAGGGAGATTGTAACTCGTTATGGTTTACCAGTGTCTATTTGTCTGACCGTGACACTAGGTCTACATACAAGTTTTGGAAGAGATTTCGTGATGCGATGGGGACGAGGTTACATATCAGTATGGCTTACCATCCCCAGACAGATGGTCAGTTGGAAAGAAACATTCAGACGCTAAAAGATATGCTTCGGGCATGCATCATTGATTTTGACAAAGTTGGGACGAACACTTACCGTTAGCTGAGTTCTCATGTAACAACAATTATCATGCCAACATTGGTATGCCTCCTTATGAGATGCTATATGGTAGAAGGTGTATAACGCCGTGTGTTGGGGAGAGATTGGTAGAAGGAGTTGGAAGCCTTGAGGTGATCGAGGCTATGACCGGGAAGATGGAAAAGATCAAGGCCTTTATAAAGGCAGCGAAGGATAGGTAGAAATCGTACATCGATAAGAGGCGTAGACCGATCGAATTGAAGGTGGGTGATAGAGTTATACTGAAAGTCTCACCTTAGAAAGGAATCATCTGGTTCCGGAAGCGAAATGCCCGAGGTATATTAGGCCTTCCAAATCGATGCCCGAGTAGGGGAGGTAGCCTATCATTTGGAGCTACCCGATGAGTTAAGTGGAATTCACTCGACGTTCCATGTATCTCATTTAAGGAAGCGCTTAGCCAACAAGGATAATATCGTGCCACTTGGGGATATCGAGGTGAATGAAAGGCTCAATTATGTGGAGCAACCCATAGCCATCATTGATAGGAAGGAGAAGAGGTTGAGAAATAAAGTGGGTCCACTTGTGCGAGTACAGTGGAAGCATAGAAAGGGGTCGGAATCCACTTGGGAAACTGAGGAAGAGATGAGGCAACATTACCCTCATCTATTTGACGATTGACAAGTTTCGAGGACGAAACTAAATAAGGGGGGTGGACTTGTAACACCCAAAAATTTCAAGAAAAGAATGGCAGAAACAGTTTTCGCACGAAAGGTAGTTCTCGCGCGAAAGGTAGTTCTCGCGCGAAGAGAAGTTCTCACGTGAAAATTCTGCGAAAAGTTGAGCTGGGTATAAAAAGCTGCTAAGACTCTTCCTGACACTCACTTACAGAAAAGTGTTGCTGCTAGAGAGAGAAAACGGCTGTTTAGAGAGAGAAAGTGAAGAATCAAGGTGTATAAGGTATGTAAATTGTGTACTAAGAAGCTATTATTGACGAATATGATGCGTAAATATGTAGTTTTGTTCGTTAAGAGCTTCGGGAAGGTTGAGTTTGTGCTAAAACTTCACAAGGTGAGTTTCTAGTACCCTTTTTATGCATGTTTTACGCTTTGGTGCTATTGTACATACTAAAATTCTTGTTTGATACTTGTATGATGTTGTTTATGAAGTTATGCATGTTAGAATGGCCTTAGACGCGATAAGTAATGACTGGGCGAGAAAACCTGTAGTTTTCATGCGAAATATTAGGTTGTACTTTATGAAATTTGAATCTACAAGTTCTCGCACGAAAGGTATAGTGCTCGTGCGACAAGAAGTTCTCGCGCGATAGTATGTTTTCGCATGATACGAAAGTTTTCACGGGACTAGATGTCTTGATGGGCAGGTTTTGATTAAGGCATGGTTCTCGCGTAAAATGTTAAGTTTTCACGTGAGATGATGATGTTGATATGTATGACTAAGTTTTCACATGATTTGCTGTTTGTATGTGTTTTTGTTATTTTTCACGTTTAATGGTTTTCAAAACATTATACTTTATGATATAGCCTTACGAGGTACGATATATTTATGTGGAATGTAATGAATGAATGAAAGTCTTACAAGCAAATGATGGAGGTTTACAACTCAATAAGGTAGTTGTTAGCTCAACTGTGTGCGGTTTAGCTAACCCTTGAGTATGCACACAGGGGTCAACCTTTGTGGTTTATCATGACATGCGAAAATGTGCGATAATGTGCGAAAACGAGATCCTTGTCGCTTGCCCCCAAGACAACGGTTGCTTCATGCACAATGATGGGGCATGGCTTAAGACAGGAAGTGTAGGCATGGATGCATAAGCCACTGGGAAAGATTTCAAGACGGGCATCCATATTTTTGAGAATGTCATCATGTTAATACAAATTTTGAGATGTAAACTTAACAATATATTTGACATGATTTTTTTTATTAATGAAAAGTTTAAATTCCACTGCTAACGTTATATTTTCAATGTTTTATGCGCTGAATGTTCAACTGTAAGCGTCTCGAGAACGGGCCTTACAAGTGTGCTCGGGAGATACTATTTTAGCTTACATAGGAGAGTCTTCAGCCTCAATGACCTCCTTTTGAATCTTTCCCAGGTATTTTCTTTTTCTGCTATAATGGATTATTTGTGTTGAAGTTGAGTAGTTTCTTTTCTTGGTTCTTGATGAGTAGTTGATTCAAGAGTAGATATCTTTATCTTCGAGGCTTCAATCTCCTCATCTTTTGTTTTTAGTAGATCAGCTTGTTCAGAGATAGTATGCTTGGCTTTGTTTATCTCTAAAACAAGCTGTTCTTTTTTATTTCATTCCCTTTTAACTGATTCTTTTAACTCGGCCACCAACTGATGTAGTGCATCTTCCACTTCATTATTTGTTTGTGCATATTCTCTTAATCGTTTGATTGTAGCTTCTTGTTGGGCCAGTTTAACATCTTTTCTTTCAATAACCCCTTCAATTCTCTCTGCCTTTCTAATCGTTTGTTTGATTCGATAAAGAGATTGTTATACTTAGCAACAAGAAAGCTTTTTCTCACATCAATATCTTCTTATTTCAGATCATCCTCATTATAGGCTATTATATCAACAAAGTCATCACCACCCTCAGCTTTATGTTCAGCATGAGTTAAATCTTCTTCATCTCCACCCTTATCTTTCTTCCCCTCAGCTTCTAAGCATATTTCTTCAGTTACACCATCTTTCATATCAAGATCATTTTCAAAATTGATCAATTCAGTGGGTGCAGGACTTTCTGTGGTTGAGTTGGATTCAATAAATTGGAAAATTAGGATTTATGGTGGTTCTTGTTGAGGAGATTGTTGATTTCTATTTGGTGAAAGAGGTTCTATGGTAGCAGTATTGAGAGATGATTAAGATTAGGAAAGTGAAAGAGGTGGGGTATGTTCACTTGCTGGTGAGAAAGGTTTAGTGGCAGTAGTGTTTAATCATGATTATGACTGGGAAGGATAGATAGGTTGTCTATGTTCACTTGCTGGTGATAATGGGAGATTGTTTGAAGGAGGTGGTGGTGGAGAGGGTGATGCTTGTTCTTTTGGTGTAGGGGACTCAACAGGTTGTTCTTCTTCTTGTTACTGAAAAATAAAGATAAGCTCTTGTGGGATGATTGCATTTTCATCAAGTACATGTGCAAACATTTGCATTTATTCTCCTTCATACTTCCAACTTATATTGTTCAGTACTGATCTCCCCATATGAGCTTGCATAAAAACATCTCCTTTTCTTTCTATGCTTAGCAATAAATCATTTATGATCAGTTGTATGAATCTAGGGTACATGTACATCTTGTATACTTTATGTATCCTCATTTGATATATAAACATCCAAAGATGTATTTGGCATAGTTGTACCATCTCCACTCAAATATACCAATGATCCTACATGATATATGCCTAGAAATCTGTCTAACCCAGATTTCCAGGTGGATATACACTTTAAGTATGTGTGGCATAGAAATCTGTAGGATTTGCACAATCTTCCTATTTTTATTTCTACATTTTGGTAATAACCATCATATCCCATCAGCTGAAAGATTCTGTCAATATACTCAAGGTCAAACATATTAGGATGGCCCTCTTCATGTTCTCCTAGTTCAAGTACTCTCCTATTGTACTTTAATCAATCCTCAATCCTTCATTTCTAATAGTCGAGTGAATCACAAAATCATTTCCCTCCTCTTTTATCCTTGTTGTATTCTAAAAATCTATTACGTGAGACTGATAGATGATTGGATCAGCAGATAATGCATAGAAAAGCCTTGACCTCCATAAATAATTGATGATGTCTCTACATCCTTAAGCTACAGGGTCTTCAGGGTTAAGGAATACCCACATGCTGTGTTCCTTGGCAAATCTATTTGCCATCTGCATAGAAGATAAGAAGATTAGGGTGTAATGAAGATTCAAACTTAAAAATGAACATAAGAATTTGAAGGGTTTCGGTTATATTTAAGCAATCAATCAGTTGATTTTTGATGTTATATCATATAATTTACCTTGACAATGTTGTTCGAATGATCAACCGAAGTCAATTGTAAATATGATTTGTTGTTAGGATATGGTAATTTGAATTTTTGACGAAAGAGAAGGTTTAAGGTTTGAGAGCATTTTTCTAGGTCTGAAAAAGTGTTCTAACAAAGTGAATGAAAATGACAACAGTTAAGATTTCCATTTATACACTTTTCAGGAGATTTAAAACCTATTTAATGTTCTGGGACTCTCAATCCTTATTACCCTTTTGTGGATTTTATTTTTCCGTAGAAATTAGTTCTTTCATAGGAAGTTAATTCTTCTGTAGAACATCTACGGGTGACTAATATTAATTTTCTGAACTAATCTATGGAATTATAATTTTTTTCCATACGGTGCCAATCTACCCGGAAGGTCAAATTTTAACCTTTTTTATTTAACTTTCACACTGTAGCTTCTACTGAAATGCAAAATTTGTTAGGATCGTGTACGTACAGAGTACTAACTGATTCAACGTGAAACCTAATCAAATAGTGAGAATCCTATTTGATTGGCGATCCAATCAGTGAGAACGAAAACCCGGACCAATCTAACGATAGAACAATGCTATGAATGATTAGAAAACGATCCGGGACGAACTGTGAACTTGGATGGACGAGATTGAACTCTCTGGATAGCTAGGATATGAAAGAATTTGAAGTTTTTTGTTTTTCCACGAATTACGTGATATAGGTTTCAGTGCACAGTCGTACGACTGAGCCATTGGCATGGTTCAGTTGTGCAACTGAGCCATATGATTTGTTCATACACATGATTGAACTATACAATTTGTTCAATCGTGTGACTGAGCCAGTCTCATGATTCAATCGTGCGACTGAGCCAATCACCTGGTTTAGTCGTGCGACTGATCCATAAGCATGGTCCATTAGCATGAATAACCATGAGACTAAGTCAAACACATTCTTGAATCATTATCAAATCATAACTATGAATAACTACTACAAACCCATATATAAAATTCACTCAAGCATGTATTTATAAATGATATTAGAATAAGACACATTCAATAGTAAATATACATTCAAACATATATCATATTACCAAAATATCCCTGTATTAGACATATGTAAGATTGAAAGACATAAACATTTAAGTATAATGAACTAGGGACATCGTGTATCAACAAAATTTACACTGTAACTTCTGCTGAAATGCTAAACTTACATTGTAACTTGTGCTAAAATATAAAAGTTTGAAACTTATTTGTTATATGATTCTAACGTATTGTTAGGATCATTTGTTATTGTTAGGACCTTGTTTACTTTGTTTCATGGCAACTGTGCAAGAAATTGATTTGATTAAACCTTCAGATATCCTGCAACCAAGTTATTGCTCAAGTTCATATTTTCTTAATTCAAAATTTGATCAATTTTCGTGCTAATTACTACTCCCCCTAAATTTGTATGAATCGTGAACTTATGACTTTATTAGAGATTTATGTAGAGAATAGCATGAAAGGCAATAATCTGTCCTTGTTATTTGGAATAACATAACTTAAAGATATTTACAAGCATTGAATCATAACATGGGATCATACTATGGCACTAAGTAACTTCCTGATGCATTTTCTTTAATGTTTGTAGACATAGATCTAGTGTTGATTACAAGTATGATGATCCACTTAAATTCAGACAAGAGTATATGTTCAACACGGCATGCTCATTATCATGTTTTGATGTTGATTAAATATTAACAAAGATGGAATCCATATTCAAATCACATTAGAGTTTGTCCTCCATTAAAGAAACAACTCCTCACTTTTTCACACTTGAAAACTATGTGCCTTATATCATAAACTCTATCTTAAGATTTCTTTGAAATCTTATTAATGCTGCTTGATGGATAAGCTCTTTAAGATAGTATAAAGTTGATCACATTGGATTCTTTTATAGCATATATATGATCATAATCAGGTCAACAGGTCTTTACTTCCGTAAAACAGAGGTGCCATTAACCCAGGTCTTTGTTTACATAAAACAGAAGGATGATGATGATCATTATTAAATCACCAGGTCTTGACTTTTGTAAGCCAAAGGTGATCATAAATCCAGGCATTTGCTCATGCAAAACAAAGGATATATGATATGCAAAGATAGAGGTTATAAGATGTCAGAACATCGTGTGTTTGGGTGAGTAAATTTATCACATCAGGTTAAGACTTGCTTGCTTGCTCTTCAAAATGGAATTGCCCACACTTAACCATCTATTCATTATGTTAAGCATGGATTTGTTTATTTTCTACTCAAGCTGAACCGACTCACATACCAAATCATATCTGATCAGTCTTTATTATAATTTAAGAAACCAGGAAAGTAAGCACAGGTATAGTGTACTATCATTTTCCATGATATGAAAGCTATATGAAGTAAAAACATATTAGAAAGATGATCTTTTTGTATTTTTATATGTTTTATGAATGTTTTGGACTTTTTCATTTGGATTATGATGAAAAAATAGATCATGCTTTTCTTTTTCATGATTTCTAATCTAAGTTGATCATGCCTATTTATTCAATTAAGAAATTAAATCTCAGTGAATCAAAGGCTTTATTGAATAAATCAGCAAGCTGATCTTTTGTATCCACTTTGAACAACTTGATCAAACCTTTTCTGAGAAGTCTCTTAGAAAATGGTATTTTATTTTTATATGTTTTGTTTTACTATGTTACATTGAATTAGCAGTTATAAACATAGCAGCTAAGTTATCTATGTGGAATGGTATTTGAAGAAAATTGTAACCATAATCAAGTAATTGGTTTTGTAACCGTCATACTTGAGAGCAACCAGCTAAAACAGCTATGTACTCAGCCTCAGCTTTGGATACTGACACATTTGTTTGCTTTTTACACTGCCAAGAATCAAGCCTTGGTCCTAAGAATTGACATCCACCAGTTGTGGATTTTCTATTGTTGTTGCACCCTCCAAAGTCACTATCCGAATATGAATAGAGGTCAAAGTCTCCTTCATTAGGATACCAAAGTCCAAGAGCTGGCTTCCCTTTAAGGTATCTAAATATCCTCTTAACTGCATTCATATGTCACTCTTTTTGGTTTGATTGGTACCTAGCACAAACACACACGACAAACATTATATCAATTCTACTGGTAGTTAAGTACATTAAAGATCCTATCATTGATCTATACAATCTTTGATCAACTGACTTACCTTAAGGATCTGATACAATCTTCTTTATTGTTGATGCTGGTGTTTTGCATTAAGAAGTGTCAGCAAGGTTGTACTTCTTCAAGATTTCATGCACATACTTCTCCTGATTGATGAATATGTCATCTGGTTTATGATGAAGTTGAAAACCAAGGAAGAATGTTAGTTCTCCTATGTAACTCATTTGAAATTTAGATTTCATCAAACTTTTAAAGCCTTCAAACAATCTATTGTTTTTTGATCATAAAATAATGTCATCCATATATATTTGGACAACCAAGAGGTCTTGATGATCATGTTTGAGGAAGAGAGTCTGGTCAATGGTTCCCCTTTTGTGACCATGTTTGAGAAAGAAAGTAGATAATGTTTCATACCACTTTCTTGGTGCCTTATGAAGACCATACAAAGCTTTATCAAGTTTGTATGCCCTGTG
Organism: Flaveria linearis; assembly: GCA_024085815.1. NCBI lineage: Eukaryota > Viridiplantae > Streptophyta > Magnoliopsida > Asterales > Asteraceae > Flaveria > Flaveria linearis. The sequence continues at coordinate 28,628,402 of CM044006.1, forward strand.
TGGGTAATCAGGATCTTCAAAGCCAGGTGCTTGGGCAACATAGACATCTTCATCAATTTTACCATATAAGAAGGCACATTTTACATCCATTTGGTAAACTGTGAACTTCTTATGTAAAGCATAGGCTTGGAAGACTCTAATAGCTTCAATCCTTGCAACTGGTGCAAAGACTTCATCATGTCTATCCCTTCTTCTTGGGTATAGCCTTATGCTATCAGCCTTGCTTTTTTTTTCTAACAATGAGACCTCTGTCTTCTAGTTTGTTCTTGAAAAGCCACCTTTTGCCAATAGGATATTGGCCTTCAAGAAGATCAACAAGATTCCAAACTTTTTGCTTTCTGAATTGTTGAAGTTCATCTTGTATAGCTTCAATCCAGTTATTGTTTTTTAATGCAGCAGTGATGTTGGGAGGAACAACTTATGAAAGAAAACAAGAGAAAAGACAGATGTTAGCAGCTCCCCTTGACTTCTTGTGGTTCTTTCATTAAGATCACCAATGATGTTGTCTATTGGATGATTCTTATGAATTCTTGATGTTGGAATGGATGCAACTGAAATGGATGATTCCAAATTAGTAATATTTGTTGATGGAGATGGATCCAGCTAAGATGGAGAATCAACAAAGTAGTCAAAATATTCATCATTTCGATCTTCTAAAGCTAAATAAAAACCATTTTCATGACTTTCTACTTTAGCAGATGTTGGAATAACATCCGCAGGAGTTATAGGAACATCTACAGATGTTGTTTGAGGATCTACTGATGTGTTATGTGTCCTTTGAAGGTAATGGAGCAACTCTAGAAGTAGATGGAATAGCTACGGATGTGGAAGGACCATCTCCTGATGCATTGTTCATTCCCTCAGATGCATTCATAACTTCTGCGGATGCAGAGTTAACTTCTGTTGATGCTTTGTTCACTTCTTTCGAAGTTGAAATTTCATTTCCATCTGAATTTTCATAGCTTGTTTAAGATGAAGGGCCAGCATCAGCAATACTTGAAGTGTGAGATTGTGGTCTTGGTAGAGCAGTCAATGGAACTTCACTCATGCTTGGAGGTACATAAGGATAGCATGTATCCGTAGAACCTGCAACATTCAAATAACCAGTGTTAAATGAATTTGTTAATGCATATATATCAGACAACCATGATGATCCTTTTACAGATTTTGGAAATAAGGATTCATGAAGGGATACATTAGGTGTTTCCTCCATAATATGTTGATGTGGAATGTAAGCTCTATATGATTTATATGTTGATGAGTAACTAACAAAGAAACCAACATAGGCTTTTTCAGAAAATTTTTCTATTTGATCTTTGGTGTTTAAAATAGACACAAGACACCCAAATGCTCTAAGAAATCCTACAAAAGGTTTTCTTTTAAATAAAAGCACATATGGTGTTTAGTTATGTTCTTTGACAATTAATGTTCTATTTTGAACATTGCATGTTCTCATCACTTCTTCAGCCCATAAAGTGATTGGTAAATATGAATCAACTAGCATTGTTCTTGCTTCTTCAATAAGAGTTTTGTTTCTTCTTTCAACAACTCCATTTTTATGGAGTTCTTGGTGCACTGAATCGTCTTGCTATACCTTTGTTCCTACAAAAGGAATCTAATACATGATAACAAATTCAGGCCCATTATCAGTTCTTAAGATTATGATTTTCCATTGAACGTTGATTTTCAATCTTAGTGATAAACTCCAATGTTTCTGATGTTTTACTTTTCTATTTTATGAAAAATACCTAAGTAAATATAGTGAACTCATCAATAATCACCTAAAAATATTGTCTTTTACCAATACTTATAACATTTGTTGGACCTAAAAAATCCATGTGAAGCATTTTGAGTGGTGTTGTATTTGTGTTGATTGTTTTGGACTTATGAGACACCCTATGTTGCTTTCCTTTATAACATGATGAACAATGATTAGACCAATAAAACTCTTTCTTGGCTAGGCCAATGACTAAGTTATTTTTGACCAGCTTGTTCATATTCATCATGATTGAATGTACCATTCTTCTATGCCACAGTTAAGATTCATCTTCTAAAGAATTAGAAATTAGGCAGGTTTCATCGCTTGTGATAAAGGTGTTGTTCATATCCAAAACATATGTGTTTCGTTTCTTGATGCTTTAAGAAGGATCCATTCAGCTGGAATTCGAAAACCTAGCTTAAGAATGTAATAGTAAGTGTTATCAAATAAAGTGGTATAATTTTGATCACAAATTTGAGAAACTCAGTAAATTGTATTGTAAATTTTCACAATAGTTTACTTTCTCGAATTTGAGTACACTATTTGTTACCATTCCTTCACCAATAACTTTACTTCCCTTCTTATCCCTACCAAATGCTACATCTGAAGCATTTTTATGTTTGAAGTCATGGAGTAGAGAACAGTTTCCTATCATATGCCTGAAACAACCACTGGCAATATACCACTTCGTCCTCCATGGATGTTCCTGCACACATAATGAAATCAATTAGAATATGGAAACCAAGCCTTAATAATCTTGGGCTTGCCACTTGTGTCTAAAATTGTTACTCCCTCATGAACGACTCTTGATGTTTCAGGTTTGATTTTAGACTCAATTGATTCATTATGTATTGTTTGAGGTGAGGATGATTCTTTATGCTCTTTGTTTTGTTCTTTTTATTGAAATAACATTCTTGAGTAGAATGGTTATTCTTGTTACAGATAGCACAATGCTTGTTGAAGTAACTATCAGAAGTCAAGTCATTGTTAATTTGCATATGGAGCAATAACTGTTGCAGAAGCATTCATTAGTGTTCTGATTATCCATGCCACACCACTTGCAATATTTCTCTTCAGTTTCGTCCACATAGTCAAACACTTTGTTCTTCTTTGCCTCCTTTATGCCTTTAACTCTTTTTCAAATTTGGTAGCAGATGAATCCTTGCCTCTCCCAGACATATGTCAAAGGGTTCTTGTTTAGTAGCAGATGATTTTTGTTCCTTAGCATTCATAGTTTTCTGTTGCTTGGCTTTCTTCTTGATGGTGTTTGATTCAGCTGATGACTTCTTCTTTCGTAGATCTTCTACGGATGTTGATTGTTGTAAGGCCCCATTCCCGGGAAGCCTCACAGTTGGTTAATCATAGCATAAAATCACTTTATAAACAAAACATTGTAGTGAAATTAAATAAACATTCATTTAAAACTTGTAGGTCATGTAGTGATCATACATTTGTCTCCCAAATAAATAAAGCATTGTACTTCTCAAACAAAAGAAGATGATTTCATAAACATGGATGCCATTCATCAAACGCCAAGTAGCTTCCATCTCTATGCCATCCTCAGCATCAACCCTTACCTGTCAACTATTATGCATAAAAGTCAACTTTGCTGAGTAAGTCCTAGTTTTAAGTAATATAATAAAATATATACTTTTCTTCCTTTTAGTGATCACGCATACATCATAACATATAACATTTCTTGCGACGTAACACATTTCATTCTTTTATTATCTTTCACTTCATCTTAAACGAGATTGGACACAGCAAGAGATCCCTGTTGATTGACAAAAAATGTCGACCCCTGTCGGTACACATAAACGCGGTAGCTAACCCCCGACAATTGATCCACACTGCAAGGCTCATGGCCTGCTCATAAATACGGATCCATCATCATACATTAGACCCACATAAGTGAAGTCCATCATAGTGCTTGCAAGACTTTTCATCATCATACGGGCCCGGGGGTAACATTACTTTAGTTTCACTTGTTATTAGTTTTATCTTCCACTTTAATATATAATACTTTACTTAGTAAGTATACAAATATCAAATACAGTTTACCATGGAGCATAACTATCATTAGGAAGACATAAAAACATAACACCGTATAACCGACACTCCGTGGGACAGCGGGTGTTTGGGGGCGGTAGCCCCTGATAGCGGGTGTTCGGGGGCGGTAGCCCCTGATAGCAGGGTTCTAGGGGCAGCAGCCCTTAGTGGGGCCAAGGGGCAACACCCCTGGTGGGGCCGGGCTATAGGAAAATTTATTTTAAGGACTTTATATAGCATATTTTGTTATAGGAAAATTTATTTTTTATTAAAACCCCTTGAAATCTTTACCTTGAAAACCTTGGGTTTACTATGCATAATAGCCCTAAAAACGTGGAACAACTTTTAAGTAAAGGGATCTAGAACTCACCTAGTCAAAGTAACTAGTTTCTCATCTAGGTTTTCTAGGCTAGATTCGCACTACACAGCCTGCACATAAGTTAACACTCAGATAGGTTATTTCAATGTAATTTTGCTGCCAGTTTCGCTGATAGGTTTGCTGGCAGTTTCGCTGACAGTTTTGCTGGTAGGTTCACTGACAGTTTTGCTGATAGTTTCGCTGACAGTTTTGCTGCCAGCTTCGCACAGCAGTTTCACATGTCAATTTTGCTGCCAGGTGCGCCCAACTTTTGTTGGAATTTCCTAGGTTTGCAAGTTCTACTGGTCAACATGGGCACTAGCGAAATTACCAGCGAAACTATAGTTTTGCTGGGAATTCTCTTAGTTTTGCTGGATGAGCCCACAATTTTGCTGATCGGCCTCACAGTTTTGCTGGACAAATAAAAATGACGAACCAGATCGTTTTTAACGAAAAATCTTAACTCTTTACGTCTAAAACATTGGTTTATCATCCATGAAACTATATTTAACCTTTTTACATGTTTTCATACGTTCAAATGTGACCTTTATGTGATTCTTTGAAACTTTTGAACCCAAAACCCTAGAATTTCGGATCTGTTCTACAGAGGTGTTTAGAGGACGATTCTTACCTTGATTTGTTGCTCCTTTCTCATGGTTTGAAGCTCCATCCTGTAGGTCTTCAATCCCTTCAATAATAGAACACAAATCCTTGGGTTTTCACTTTCACTTTCTCTCTCTAGATGCTTGGGGGCTGGGGTTGCAATTGAGGATGGTGGAGGCTGGTCATGCATGTTTAAGGGCTGATTATAGGCCTTTAAATTCATCAAAGTTTAACCCATTATGGTTAATTTAGTCCATAATCCACCTCTCCTTATTTATATTAATTTACCCATAACAAAGCCCATTATTATTAAATGGCTTGGTTCAGAAATTTCAAGGCGTTACAAGTTACCCCCTCTTATTTAGGTTTCGTCCTCAAAACCTGTAAGTCAGTAAACAATTGGGGATAATACTGTCTCATCTCCTCCTCGGCCTCCCACGTAGACTCCAAGCCCTTCCTGTGTCTCCACTGTACTCGTACCAGCGGAACCACTTTATTCGTTAAGTGTTTCTCTACATAATTCAACCACTCGTCCACCTTAATATCTTCAAGCGGTATGACCACGTTATCGTCTGCCAAGCGTTTCCTTAGATGGGATACATGGAATGTAGGATGTATTCCACTCAACTCATTAGGTAGGTCCAGTCTATAGGCCACTTCTCCAGCCCTTGCGATGATGCGAAATGGCCCTATGAACCTTGGGCTCAACATTCCTCATTTTCAAAATCTGATGATCCCTTCTTGGGAGATACCTTGAGCATAACCTTATCACCAGCCTAGAATTCTATCGGCCTGCGCCTCTTATCAGCATAAGACTTTTGGCGACCCTTTACTGCTTTAATCTTATCTAACTTCTCGGTCGTAACCTCAATCACTTCAAGGCGTCCCAATTCCTTTTGCCCGATCTCACCCCAACACACGGGTGTCCTATACTTCCTACCATACAGCATCTCATAAGGTGGCATTCCAATGCTGGCTTCGTAACTATTATTGTATGAGAATTCTGCCAAAGGTAAGTGTTTGTCCCAACTTCCTCCGAAGTCGATTATGCATGCTCTTCCAATGTCTGAATTGTTCTTTCCGACTGACCATCCGTCTAGGGGTGGTAAGCCGTACTGATATGCAGTCTCGTCCACATTGCATCATGGAATGTCTTCTAGAATTTGGATGTAAACCGCATGTCTCTATCAGAAACAATAGACACTGGTACCCTGACGAGCCATGATTTCCTTGATAAATAGTTCTGCCAACCGCTCAGAGGAATACGTCTCGTGAATTGGTAGGAAATGGGCATTCTTTGTTGGGTGGTCTACGATCATCCAGATTACGTCACATCCCTCACCGTGTGAGGTCACTTAGTGATGAAGTCCATTGTGATATGCTCCCATTTCCATTCAGGAATGTCTAGAGTCTGGATCTTCCCATACGGCTTTTTATGCTCTGCCTTTACTTGTAAGCAAGTCAGGCATTTGCTCACGTACTTAGCCACGTCACGCTTCATTCCCGGCCACTAGTAATCTCTCTTCAAATCCTGATACAACTTTATGGCACCAGGGTGGATGGAATATCGGGTCTTGTGAGCCTCATCGGTGATCTTCTTCCTCAGATCCCCATAGAGAGGGATCCACATCCGCCCGAATCAGGTTCTAACACCAAGGGTGTTTTGTCCCAATTCTGATTCATGTCCTTTCATCCTTTCAGAGTTGACTCTATTACCTTCCAGCGCTTCATCCTGGAACTCCCTTACTTGCTTCATAACATCGGGCGTCATGATCAATTGATAAGCCTTCACCAAGATCGGTTCGGGCCTTCCCTTCCAGCTAAGGGCATCAGCAACCACATTTGCCTTACCAGGATGGTAATGAATTTCGCAGTCATAGTCCTTAATCAGTTCCAACCACCTCCGCTGTCTCATGTTGAGATCCTTTTGTTCGAAGAAATACTTCAAACTTTTATGGTCAGTGAAGATGGTACACTTCACACCATATAGGTAACGCCTCCAAATTTTCAATACGAACACCACGGTAGCCAACTCCAAATCATGGGTCGGATAATTGGCTTTGTAGACCTTTAATTGTCTAGAAGCATAGGCTATCACCTTCCCCTATTGCATCAACACACAACCTAATCCTGCATACGAGGTATCTAAGTATACCACTAGGTCCTTGTTCCCTTCGGGTAACGTCAAGACATGAGCTTGAGTTAACCTCATCTTCAGTTCAAGGAAGGCGTTTTCCTGATCTGGACCCCATTCATACCTCACGTCCTTACCGGTCAACTTAGTCAAAGGAGAAGCTATCTTGGAGAAATTCTGGATAAACCTCCTATAGTAACACGCCAAACCTAAGAAACTGCAAATTTCGGATGGCCTTTTTGGGGATTTCCATTGCATCACCGCTTCAACCTTTGTACGGTCCACTCTGATCCCCTTGGGATTAACCACATGACCAAGAAATTGGACCTCTCTTAGCCAAAATGCGCATTTGGAGAACTTAGCATATAACTTTTCGCTTTTGAGCATCTCAATACTTCTCGAACATGATCGACATGCTCTTCTTCACTTTTTTAATAAATCAAAATGTCATTGATGAACACTATCACCGATTTATCCAACATCGGCCGACATGCTCGATTCTTAAGATCCATAAAAACAGCTGGAGCTGATCGAATAGGTCGTCGATTATCGGTAATGGATACCGATTCTTTACGGTCAACTTATTAAGCTGGCGATAATCAATACACATTCTCATGCTGCCATGCTTCTTTTTGACAAGTAAAACCGAAGCACCCCATGGAGATATGCTCAGTCGGATGAAGCCTTTGTCCAATAGTTCTCGTAATTGAAACCTCAACTCTACCATCTCTGAAGGAGCTAGGTGATACGGTGCTTTAACGACTGGCTGTGCTCCCGGTAACAAGTCAATTTGGAACTCGATTTCGTGATTCGGTGGCACACCTATCAGGTCTTCAGTGAAGACGTCCGGAAAATCGCGCACCACCGGTACGTTGGATAATTGTGGCTCTGGCGCATCCACGTCCCTCACATAGGACAAGTAAGCACTGCACCCACGCCTCAAGTAGTTTTCAGCCGTGATCATCGACACCACTCTCGGTACACCGCACGCTCTATCCCCACTAACCGTAACTGAGCTACTATCGGGCGCAGGTTAGGCTAATTATGTTTTTACTACATATTATGTTTGCTTCATAGTTGGCTAACCAATCCATGCCTAACACCACATCAAAACCTTTTAAGGCCATAACACGCAATCTAGCAGGGAACTTATAACCTTCCAACTCTATCACGCAACCGTCAACTACGTTAGTCACCTTGGTGGACTTACCAATTGTTGTTTTCACATAAAAGGGTTCGTCAATCTTCCTACTCTTATCATGCAACAAACGACAAAAGAAGTAGATAGAAAACTCCTACTAGCACCAGAATCAAAGAGCACACAAGCATATTCGTGGTCCACCGGAAACATACCTGAAACTACTTCTGGGTCTGCTCGAGCCTCCTCACGAGTCATGTTGAATGCCCTCGCCTTCATCTTCTGCCCGTCCCCCTTTCCTTTATCTCCAGCTTTGGCAGCTCCTGATCCCTTCGCTTTTCCTTCATACAGTCTCTTCCAAGATGACCCACCTCACCCCACTGGTAACACCTTGCTGCCTTACAATCCTTAACATAATGGCCCTCGCCGCCATATTTAAAACACTTGCTAGTTCCCATTCTACACTCACCTGAGTGACCCTTTCCACATTTGTTGCCGCCTTACAATCCTTAACGTAATGGCCCTCGCCGCCACATTTGAAACACCTGCCAGTTCCCACTCTACACTCACCTGAGTGACCCTTTCCATATTTGTTGCAGACACTACCTTCTCCCGTATTTCCTCGGCTCCTCGACTGATCCTCCACTCTCATCCTCTTATCCCCAAACCTGAAGTTGTCACCCCTAAACCTCTTCCTGTCTCCATTTTTGCTCCCACTCCATTTCTCTAACTTCTTCTATACATGCATCGGATCTCTTTCATCATACAATCTCCTGGCTAAATCCACCACAGACCTAAACATGCCCAGTCTGGCTGCAAGCATGTTCCTGCTAATGTCAACTCATAACCACTGATATATACGACTTGATCTTTCAGGACTCTGGGCTCGCCATTTCTGGCACCAACCTTGCAAATTCATTGAACTTAGTGGTGTACTGCTGGTGCATCATGTCCCCATCTTCCAAGTACATAAACTCCTTCTCAATTTTGTCTAACTCTCGATATGGGTAGTACTCCTCCAGCACCAACTCTTTCAACTCAGACCATCTTATCCTGGCTATCGTCCGTTGGCCCTCGGCTTGGACAATATTGTCCCACCAGCACAATGTCAAGTCAAAGAACGAATGTGTGGTGAATTTCACCTTTTGGTCCTCGTGACATTCACTGATATCTAGGACAGCCTCCATCTCCCAAACCCATCGATGGGCGGTTGCGGCATTGTCATTGCCATCGAAGGTTGGAGGTTTGCATCTTTGGAATGCCCCGTAATTGCATCCCTTAGCGGTCTCCTTCAAGTCTTCGCCCTCACTGTCGTCACTGTGAACCACCACCCTAGGAGAGGAGGGTCCCTTTTTAGAGTCCTCAGTTGACTTCTCAGCTTCCTTGTCTGCCCTTCTTCCCTTCTCATCCGTCTTTTCTCCTTCTTTTAGCTCCTTGATTACCTCAGTTACCATAGAGGGCAAGACGTTCTGTATCACATTGTAGACCTCATCCGCAATGGCATCCGTCAAAGTGGACTACAGGGTAGCTTCTACTTCACCCTCATAATGACTATGCAGCTCATTTTCTTCATGTCTAACCTTAAGAACTTTAGCTTTGCTCCTTGTGACACGTGGTGTACTAGTTTCACCACCACAAGCATGCCCACGCGCAGGTTTCCCAGATTTCCTACCCGCCATATCTAATTCCTATAATATTCAAACACCGAAATGGTCATTCAAGATAATTCCTTAGATTATTACAAGTATGGTAAGTCCTTAATTACAGTGGCCAAGTGTGATTAACTACTTACCTTACCCTCCTGTCCCAAGCAATCACTATCCTACCACAGGTCAGTATTCAAATCTACAAACATATAAAAGAAATAGCACACACACATAATACAGTTTACTTGAAAACTTTTACCTGATGGCACGTAGCTACATGGGTTGGCATCCTTTATTTGGTTCCATTTTCAGTTTAAGTTTAGGTTTGGAAAATGTTTTACCCATTTCTCCCAAACCTGGCCCTGATACTAACTTGTAAGGCCCCGTTCCCGAAAAGCCTCACAGTTGGTTAATCATAGCATAAAATCACTTTGTAAACAAAACATTATAGCGGAATTAAATAAACATTCATTTAAAACTTGTAGGTCATGTCGTAATCATACATTTGTCTCCTAAATAAATAAAACATTATACTTTTCAAACAAAAGAAAATGATTTCATAAACATGGATGCCATTCATCGAATGCCAGGTAGCTTCCATCTCTGTGCCATCCTCAGCATCACCCCTTACCTGTCAACTATTATGCACAAAAGTCAGCTTTGCTGAGCGAGTCCTAGTTTTAAGTAATATAATAAAATATATACTTTTCATCCTTTTAGTGATCACACACACATCATAACATATAACATTTCTTGTGACGTATCGCATCATTAAACATGTTCATTATCTTTCTTTCATTCTTTCATTATCTTCCACTTCATCTTAAATGAGAATGCACACAGCAGGAGCCCCCTGTTGACCGACAACGAATGTCGACCCCTGTCAGTACACATAAATGTGTTAGCTAACCCCCGACAGTTGAGCGACAGTGCAAGGCACATGGCCTACTCATGAATACATATCCATCATCATACATTAGACCTATATAAGTGAAGTCCATCATAGTGCGTGCAAGACATTTCATCATCATACGGGCCCAGGGGTAATATTACTTTAGTTCCATTTTTCATTATTGTTATCTTCCACTTTAATATATAATACTTTACCTACTAAGTATACAACATATCAAGTACAGTTTACCATGGAGCATAACTATCATCAGGAAAACAGAATAACATAACACTGTATAACTGACCCTCTGTGGGATAGCGGGGGTTTAGGGGCTGCAGCCCCTTTAGCGAGTTCTAGGGGCAGCAGCCCCTAGTGGGGTCCAAGGGGAAACACCCCTGGCTGAGGATTGTAACACCCCGAAAAGTCAAAACGATTCATCGTGAATAATGGGCTTAATTTGTGGGTATTTAATAATGAAAGAAAAATGGATTATGGGCTAATTAGGCTAATGGACAAGAGCATAAGTGGATTGAGGCCCATAATCAGCCCTTAACCCACCTAAAGCAGCAACCATCTTCTTCATTTCAACCCTTACTCCAAAAATCCATAGAGAGAGAAAGTAGAGAGAGAAAGTGATAGAAACTCAAGATTTGGAGCCTCTAAGGTCAAGGGATTGAAGATCTAGGTGTTTGTGCAACAAATCTCAAGAAAGGAGCAACAAATCCAGGTAAGAATCGATCTATAATGTCTTCTGTAGATCAAACCCGGATTCTAGGGTTTTGGGGTTTTAAAAGTCCAAAGAAACACATAAAGGTCGAATTTTTACGTGTGAAAACGTGTAAAAAGGTTAGAAATGGTTTCATGGAAGGTAAACCAAGGATTTGGACGCAAAAAGCTAAGATTTTGGGTTAAAAACGGGCTGGTTCGTCATTGATATGCATCCAACAAAACTGTGCCCCGATCCAGCGAAACTGTGACCTCATCCAGCGAAACTATGCAGCAAACTAAGAGTAGTTCCAGCGAAACTACAGTTTCGCTGGGGCGAAACTACAGTTTCGCTGATAAATTCGCCAGTGCCAAGGTTGACCCTTAGACATTGCGAAACTAGGAAATTCCAATGAAAGTTGGACGCTCAAGACAGCGAATCTGTCTAGCGAAACTGGCAGAAGTGCTGGCCAGCGAAACTGCCAGCGAAACTATGAGCGAAATTATGAGGAAAATGACGTTTTTGTGTATTAACCTTCGTGCAGCTAGAGTATTTGGACTATAGCTTAAGTAACCTTGGATTGAAGCTATTTGCTAAGTTCAGGTGAGTTCTAGACCCCCTTATTTAAACGTTTTTCCATGTTTTTGGGGGCTATTATGCATAGTAAACATAAGGTTTTCAAGGTAAGGATTTCAAGGTGTTTTAACAAGAAAATACATTTTTCTAAAGTAAAATGTGACATTTAAATAGCTCAGAATAATTTTCGGGCGCGCTGACCCTAGCCCCAAGGGATGGATTGGAAGATCAAGAAAGATGTTGCAGCCCAAACCTCTTCTTCAACGACCTCTATTGAACCCCAATGCATATCTTTTGGTTCAATTATGTCATTATCTTTGGAAGAGCCCAAGACCAGCAAGGCTTGGGCTTCCAAACAAAACTAACCATCTCATCTTATGTGCAAGGACATCCATTTGACAAGAACAACAATGTCTGGATTGTAGATAGTAGATGCTCCAGGCACATGACAGGGAACAGATCTCTCCTTCAACAATTCCAGAACTTTGATGGAGGACCTGTCCAATTTGGAGGTGAGACCGGAGGATATATTTCAGGCAGGGGAAATATATCCAATGGCAGAATAAACATTGACAAAGTTCACTTTGTCAAACAGCTTGAACATAATCTGTGAAGTGTTTCTCAGTTCTGTGATCAAAAGCATCAAATGGTTTTCAAGGTAAGGATTTCAGGTCAGCCCGGCCCCAGCCAGGGGCGTTGCCCCTTAGACCCCACTAGGGGCTGCTGCCCCTAGGACCCCGCTGTCAGGGGCTGCCGCCCCCGAACCCCCGCTGTCCCGCGGAGGGTCGGTTACGTGTTATGATGGCTAGTACTTGGTATGTTGTGTACTTAATAAGATAAGTATTATATATATTTTAAGTGAAAGATAATACTAATGAGAAGTGGAACTTAACGAATGTTACCCCTGGGCCCGTTTGATGATGAAAAGTCTTGCAAGCACTGTGATAGACTTCACTTGTGTGAGTCTTACGTATGAAGATGGATCCGTATTCATGAGCGGGCTATGTGCCTGGCAGTGTGGATCAACTATCAGGGGTAGCTACTATGAAGATGTGTACCGACAGGGATCGATCAACTGTCGGGGGTAGCTACAATGAAAAATGTGTACCGACGGGGATTGACATTCATTGTCAATCAACATGGAGATCTTGCTTTATGCAATCTCGCTTATGATGAAGTGAAAACATTATGAAAGAATGAAAGATAATGAACGTGTTTAATATGATGCAAGTAATGTTTTGAAGTATGATGTATGCGTGTTCATTATATGGAGGGTAAAAGCTTATATTTTCTTATTTATATAAAACTAGAACTCACTCAGTGTAGCTGACTTTTTATGCATAATAGTGGACAGGTAAGCGCTGATGCTGAGGATGGCACCACGAAGCTACTTGGGGAGATATGGATGGCATTCCTGTTAATGAAGTCTTTATTGAAATTAATAAACAAGGAATATGTTTTGTGTACATTTAAAGGATAAATGTATGAGTACAATGGGGTTTTTAAGTTTTAAATGAATGTTTAATTATTTTCCGCTGCAATGTTTTGTTATTAAACTGATTTTATGCTATGAATTGCCAACTGTGAGGTTTCCCGGGAACGGGGCCTTACAGGCTGAGGCCGGGCTACCTGGTCAGCATAAAAATTTTCTTATTTTAAGGACTTTGTATAGCATATTTTATTATAGGAAAATTTATTTTCTTGTTAAATCCTCTTGAAATCTTTACCTTCAAAACCTTAGGTTCACTATGCATAATAGCCCGAAAAACGTGGAAAAACTTTTAAATAAGGGGATCTAGAACTCACCTGGTCAATGTAAATAGTTTCTCGTCTAGGTTTTCAGGCTAGATTCGTACTACACAGCCTGCACATAAGTTAACACTCAAATCGGTCATTTCTATGTCATTTTGCTGCTAGTTTTGCTCATAGGTTCGCTGACAGTATCTCTTATAGTTTCGCTAGTAGGGTCGCTGACAATTTTGCTGACAGTTTCGCTGCCAGCTTCACCCAGCAGTTTCGCACTGTAATTTCGCTGCCAGGTGCGCCCAACTTTCGTTGGAATTTCCTAGGTTCGCAAGTTCAGTTGGTCAACCTAGGCACTAGCGAAATTACCAGCGAAACTGTAGTTTCGCTGGGAATTCTCTTACTTTCGCTGGATGAGCCCACAGTTTTGCTGATCGGGCTCACAGTTTTGCTGGACGAATAAAAATGACGAACCAGCCCATTTTTAACCTAAAATCTTAACTTTTTACGTCCAAATTCTTGGTTTATCATCCATGAAACTATATTTAACATTTTTACATGTTTTGATGCGTAAAAATGTGACGTTTATGTGATTTTTTGAAACTTTTGTACCCAAAACCCTAGAATTCCGGATCTGTTCTACAGAAGTGTTTAGAGGATGATTCTTACCTTGATTTGTTGCTCCTTTCTCGTGGTTTAAGGCTCCAAATTGTAGGACTTCAATCCCTTCAACAATAGAACCTAAATCCTTGGGTTTTCTTCACTTTCTCTCTCTACTTTCTCTTTCTAGGTGCTTGGGGCTAGGGTTGCAAATGAGGATGGTGGAGGCTAGTCATGCATGTTTAAGGGCTGATTTAAACCCATCAAAGGTTAGCCCATTATGGTTAATAGTCATAACCCACATTTCCTTATTTATATTAATTGACCCTTAACAAAGCCCATTATTATTAATTGCCTTGCTTCGGAAATTTTGGGGCGTTACGATTGTGTTGAAAGATCAACATTTTTCTTCTTCCGTAGAAATTCTACTGAAGTATTTGGCTATTCTACGAAGTGATTTTTTCCTCTTTTGTAGAGTCAAGTGTGACTTCAACGTCAGCTGTTCTTTTTGTTGAATGATATTTTTGTTTCTTATTTAGCTCATGATGTCCTTCATTCAACTGAGCTATCCTCCTGTAAATGGTTTTCAGCATGTTTCTTTGCTTTGGCGGATAAGGTAGCTTTATCTCTTCAAGAACTTTGGACATGATTGGTTCAAATGAAACTTTTTCCCTTATCCAAACCATTATCTTTTTGCTCATTATGTTCATCAGACTTATTCAAATCATCACACCCATCAAAGTCAAATTCTGATTCATCTTGTTTTGAAACTTCTAATTTAGAAGACTCTGTTTCACTCACTTCAGAATCATTACCACTTACAAAATTGATTAAATTCAGATTTTGGTTTAATTTTGGTGCTGGGCACAAAATGGTTTGACAAACTGTTGGTCATAGACTTAGGTAAAGAGGTATAGTTGTCATTTAGTGGGGGTGCAATAGCATTAAAACCAAACCCATACTTGTTCTTCGATTCAGTATGAGAATTTA
This sequence comes from Flaveria linearis, assembly GCA_024085815.1. Taxonomy (NCBI): domain Eukaryota; kingdom Viridiplantae; phylum Streptophyta; class Magnoliopsida; order Asterales; family Asteraceae; genus Flaveria; species Flaveria linearis. Next base: position 28,643,596 of record CM044006.1, read on the forward strand.
ACATTTTCTCATATTGATGAGATGAAAATTGAAACTTCTGAAGTTTCACTTCAATTGATGCATGATCAGACATTAATTTTGTTAAAGATGTGGTCAGATACTCAACTTGGGCTTTCAGAATATAATTTTCAAAAACAACTTTATCCAAATCTTTTTGTAAGGAAGTGATTTTGATCTGATATAATTTATATTCTCTTAAATGAGATTCATTTAAAATCATTGTTTCTTTTACTTTGTTAGCCAGTTGTACTTTATATCTTTCTACCTCTTCAACACAGCTGGATGAACATAATCTATCCCTTACCTCTCTAGCCATAGGTGGGACCTTGTTCTCCATGTTGGCCATCAATGCTTGATTTTCTTCCAACACCTCCTTCTCATACATGCTCCAATCACAAGTTCTATCTTGCTGAATAATCAACCCAGTTTCTTTGGTTTTGCTTGTTCCTGTGGATGAACTTGTGGCTTGTAGGGATGAATTTGTAAGTTGAGGTTGTTTGAAGGTTCTTTGATTTGCTAATTGTTGTTATCGATGGTGTTATTGAGTTTGTCTCAAATCATTAGTGGATTGCTAATTGCATTCTCTTAAGAAATAACCATATAGATTGCATTTGTAGTATCTAACATTTGACTTGTCAACAACAATCTTTGTTGTTCTCCGTACAACAACCAATCCCTTGTTTCTTCTTAGATGCATTTTGGCTCTGTAAACAATCATGGCCATTGGTCATTGCAGATCCATCTCTTCTACTTCATCTGGATGTAATTCTTTAAGATCTTGCTGGTGAATATGTCAAGGGGTTAAAGTGCTACCCAAGTAAGCTTGAAAGCTTGAACTGAATGTTGCAAAAGCTTCCTTCTATTCTTCTTAATCTAGAACCATAGTGATTGGTTCAAATTGATGATTGTTTTTAGTGGAGGAGGATCCTTTTATTGTTGTAGCATTTGGGCTTTTTCCCTCATCATGTTTCCCTCTCTATTTCCTTGTTGAATTACTTTGAGAGTTTGATTTAGATGGCCTTGAAGTATAAAAAACAACTTCTTTTTCATCATCACTCAAAGCACAAGAGCTTTCATCATCATGACTGGAAATAAAAGCACTTCCAACACTCTTAGTTTCTTTGAACTGGTATGGAGCAATTGGTGCCTTTAGACTCTTGTTTCTTTTTTTCTCATCCAGTTCAAGTGCTTCCACCTTAGCTACCTAAGTATCTAACCCAATGGCTTTTTGATCAAGGGAATTCTTGAACATGGATACTGTTTGAGTCTAACTTTCTAGTAAAGTATTGAGCATATTTTTGTTTAACTCCTCATTGCTATACTTTAACCCCAGGATGTTCATCTAAGTAACCAATTACATGAACTAGTAGAGTTGTTGAGGAACAGATTTACCCTTAATATGATGGAAACTTTCATATTATGAACCAAGTGTATCCCTCCAGATGCTTATGATCTCATCACTTCCTTCACACAGAGTGTGAAGAATCTTCCCCAAGGAGTTTGCTGTTTTATATGCTTCACACTTGATTAAGAGGTCTTTAGGTAAAGCCATAGTAAGCATACTATAGGCTTTAATATTAATTTGGACCTTCTTTGCATCTTCAGGTGATAGATCCTTCAGACTTATGGGCTGATTGTTGTCCTTGTAATCGGGTCCAATTGTTGGTGGAATGTAAGGACCTTCAGAGATGGACACCCATAAATCAGAATCAGGGTATTCACATGATTCCTGAATCTGATTTTCCATGTTTTGAAATCAGTTTTGTTTTCCAACTTTGGAGGTTGGTAAGTTGAGCCAACAATTGAATTACTCATTTTAGTTAATTTGGTGATTGTTAACTAAAATAGAAATTCCTTTGTAAATTATCTAATGAATGTCAAACTCTTAATTATCGGTTAAGAAGTTGAAGTCAAAATTAGTCAATCCTCTCTATATGTTCTCAAACGAGACGCGATTGAGGATGTTTGATGATGGGATCTGTTCAAATTCATTTGTTCAACTGCTGATTATCGATCAATAACACAAATCCACGGATCAAAATGATTTTGATGTAGATTGGTGTTAATCAAGAAATGGAACAGTACTCGAAGAACGATAAAACAACTTTTCATGATTTTCTAAAATTGATAACACCAAATTATTGAGTAGAATTTCTTTGTTAGCTATCGATTAGCTTAACTCAACTAGTGTTTTGATTAATTCGTTCAACAAGACGCTCGAACCTTAGTTATGAACACTCAAGCCATTATGAACACCTTTAAGCATTTTTACTCAAAATCAACAGATCTAATCAGAAACCTGATAGATCTAATGATATAAACAACTACTTAAACAAATCTACCACTAATACATCAATTGATCTGGATCAATGAGGACGAGGCTCTGATACCACTTGTGAATCCAAAGATCGAACAGGGAATTATCAGGTTAGATTGTACGAATAGTAATCATGAAATTATCACTACTTGTTGTTTAATTAATTGATGATGAAACATCTATTACAATATTAATCAATGAAGAATAAATAAGATAATTGTAAAGCAGATGAATGTAATAGATGAACAAACAAATTCAATTCAAATGTTTTCCATTAATACTAAATAATAATTTCAATTGAATAAATGATGGTTGAATGGCAGCTGTTTTTTATTGCAAGGATTTTAATGATGCATTGGTGTGTATTGTTATGATTGTTGTTAAGGTTGCTAGGGTTTGCTGGTTGATTTTTAGGTTATGCCTTGTATTTAAGGTTCAGGGATTTATTTTTAGGGTAACATTAACTTTTTTATCGTGGTAAGAAAGTTACTCACAGAATATTCATGATGTGACGATTTCTGACTAAAGTGAAGTCGTCTGCAGATGTTGACTTGATGACATCACTTTAGTGAGATTGACTTGTTGACTTGATGTACTTGTTTGATGTAGTGCATGCAAGTGTATTGTTCTTCTGTAGGACTTGAGCCTTCCTTAGGACTTTGGTTTTCCGTAGGAGTTTAGCCTTCAACAGGACTTTGGTCTTCTATAGGAATCAGTCACTTTGGATTTCATCCACAGCAAGTTATTTTTCCGCAGGAGATCCTCGGATGCATAATTCCTTGTAGTTCCAGCAGAACATCTACGGAAGTACAGATGTTCATCCGTAGATAGTTCTTACGCTTAATCAATTTTCAAAATTGACTAAGTATGATGTTCTTTCCTGCAATCATACATATAAATCAGCACATAATTATTTGGGTTAACCTATACATATATTGCATACAAAAGATACATATTACATGAGATGATTAAAGTTCTAAGCTATACAATGAATTTAGACCTATTAAATCTAGATCTAACAAAAAAGTCCCTATACTATGACACAAAGTAAAAGATAAATGTTAATCTTCTATGAGCTTTTGCAAATATAAAACAGTAAGTGTTATTAATATCTACAATCAATTGCTCATCCACGAGATTCATGTCCATAGAAAAAATCTCCTTAGGGAAATTCTTGATAGACTGTATCCATAGGTTTATAAGAAGAACTATATTAGTTGAATAGTCGTTAAAAGCATTTAGTCATCCATTGGTTAAGCATTGTAACATTTTAGTCATCCATGTCATTTGTGAATCTTGTAATGAAAGGCTAGTAAATGCTTTAAAAGAATATAGATAGTAGAGAATATACGAATAAAAATAAGTATGATTCTAAATCTCCTGCAACATTATTATCATTATCATATATTAATATAGTAATTATGGGTAAAGAAGATTTTTTGGTGTTTTAATATTTAAAAATGTACGTAAGAATTAAGGTTGCTTAATTTGTTAGGACCGTGACTGATTATACGTGAAACCGAATCAAATAGCGCGGAATTCTATTTGATTGGCGATCCAATCAGGGAGAACGTTATCCAGATCAAACCTAACGATTAGAAAACGTTAAGAATGAAGTAGGAATGATCTGAAATGCTCTATGAACATGGAAGGGACGCTCTGTGCGAACTGGAACGGCTAGGGTTGAGAATTATCGGTCTCTCGTTTTTCCACAAATTCAGTGGTATATATAGGTTACAACTTTCATTCGTACGACTGAGCCAAGCGACTTGTTCAGCAGTGTGACTGAGTCATACGATTGATTCATTCGTATGACTGAGTCTGTCTTATGACTCAATCGTGTGATTGATTCAATCACCTGGTTCAGTCGTGCGATTGGCCCATTCGCATGGTCCAGTCGTGCGACTGAATCAGACTACTTAGTTAAACACATTCTTGAACCTTTAATGATTCAGAACTATGTCTAACAGCTGTAAACCTATATAACATGTTCATATAAGCGTGTAACAATAAATAATATTAATAGATATGACATTAAACGACCAATAAACATTCATAGAAGAGTTTTTCATTTCATTGATAAAACATTACATATGTGTTACAAGATGAATGTCTATTATATTGACGCTCACTAGACTAGAACTAGGGACATGTGTATCAACAAATTCCCCCTTGGACCTAGATCAAGCTAAACTTTGACTTCCTTCTTGAACTCTTCATATCTCTTCATTCTTTCTTCTCGTGTAACCCCAACATGAATATCAAGTGCGAAGCATAGACTTATAACATGTTGAAACTGAAGTGCTTGCACGATATCCTGAGTGTCAAAGAATAATAGCCACTTGTACAAGATGTAGACATCTGAAGCAGACAAGTTGGTTAGCCACATAGGGTCGAACACCCTAATCGTCTCTGCTTTCCCTTCTTTATTCAAAACAATGACGGCTTTACTAGTGCACTAGTCATAATACCACCATTTAAAATGGGGTGCAAAATCTTGTGGCATCTCCCTCAGTGGAACACGCGACATTGTGCGCGGAGGGTGCTATCTCAAGACCACCTTTGGTCTTCCGGAGGTGGGGTCAACCTCCGTCTTATGAATCAACCTTTTGGGCTGTTAAGGTTTAAAATTGATCCACCTCATATGATACTCCTTCTTCAGAGCCTTCTCAAACCATCCCGATATCTTTCCGGGAACAACATACAGGAGGCTCAACTTGGCTAAACGGTTTAGCTCAAATCCAGGGAGAGTTTTTAGATCGTGTAGGAATCTGAAATGCTTGATTCCCTTCTCCCTTTTGATGGCATATACTTTGAGGTCCTCAAAGTACGCCCAGCTGATAATCTTGCCCGACACCTTCTGATGCTTCTTTACCTTGTAGAGCTTGGTGTAGGCGTTTGACTTTCTAGGCACGCGCTGTTTCTTCATCTCCTCCAGGCAGGCTGCCAACTCAGCCTTTTTGGATGCTAGATCAGCATCATGTGCCTGAGGATCTTCTGCAGTACCTTCTTTTGCAGCTGTCATTTCTTCAACTTTGGCGAATGCACTGCTGTCAAAAGTTTCTCCCAGATCCGGCAGAACATCACCTTCGGCGTTAGTATACTGGGGATAATGATCAGTAGTTACATCCTCTATCTCCACCTCGTCGACATCCTGTAGCTCCTCATCACTAACTACGTCGACCTCTGGAGCATCCTTCACCAGCTCATCTGGATTTAGACTGAAGAGCTCAGCAACCTGTTCGTCAGTCAAATCATGTATGATCTCTCCCTCTTCAAGCGTGTAGCTGACAGAGCGATGTACTATCCCTTGCAAATCGAGAATCATTGTCAATTGCGTCTCGATTTGTTGAAGGGGTACTACATCATGCTCGTCAGCCTGTTTAGATGAACATGTTAAAGAAATAACCAAGCACAATACAAGTTAGTTTACGTTAAGCACATAATACATGTTGGTTTAACTTTTCATTTATTTATTTAATCCAATAGCTGATACATGATTTCAAGAACAAAGTTTAATAATAAATAGACATCTAATCTTGAACTTTGCTTTTGATCATAGCAGGGTCTTCGGCAGATGGGGAGGTAGGCGGGGCGGACGCTGATGCTCCCTGGTCCAACTTCTTCTTGGTCCTTTGCTCTTGACCAGGAGTAGAGGCAGATGCAGCAGCATCCCCTTCATGGTCATCACCATCCTTGCCTCGAACCTCGCCATCACCCTCCCCCTCATCATCTTCACTTTCATCCACTTCATCATCATCCTTATCATCATTAACATCGTCATCATCCTCTCCTTCACCTATCTTTAGAGGCTCAACTTGTGACCCCTTCAGCTTTAGCAGAATCATCTTATTAGCTGACTCCAACTCCTCAATCTTCTGAGTAGACAGGACGTTTTGCTCTTAGATTTGGGAGATCTGCTTAGCTTGCTGAGTAATAAGCTGAGCTTGAGAAGCATTTTACTCCTCAAGCAGTCAAAGTCGAGCTGCTTTCTCCTCGTCTGCAGCTAACAGCTTCAGCACCATTCTGTTAAGTGTTGTAAGATGTTCCTCCACTCCAATAGGAGGGAGGGATGAACCTGTGGGGATAGAGGATGGGCCGGCTTGGTGGCTTGTGATGGTGGTAAAGATTGGGGGTGGCATAGAGGTGGTTGGTGGTGTAGTGGAGGTAGTGAAGATTGGGGGTGGTATAGAGGTGGTTGGTGGGGTAATGGTAGTAGGTGGAGGAGTGGTAGTAGGTGGTGGAGTGGTAGTGGTCGTGGCTGTGGTAGTAATAGTGGCTGTGGAGGTAGTGATCAGTGTAATCTTCCTTCTCTTTGGCTTCTTCCCGTGGGGCTGAGCCATCCGTTTAAGTCTAGAACCTTTGGATCTGGATGCTCCCCCTTGGCTACTGGGAGAGTCTGGGGTGTATGATGGGTTAACAGTAGAACTACCAAACCCTCCCGGGCGTCCACCAAACGCCCTAATACCCCTCTCCATGGCTACGATATGGCTTCCTACTGTTCGTACCAGGGGCACATCATCCGACTCATCTTCCTCATCTGGCGGAAAACCCTGATGAATCCTACCATCTCTAAACCCTCTTGTGGTGATGGTGGAGAAGTAACATCAGCAGTAGTGGTCTCAATACCTGTATCTCCACCATTATCGCCGTCATCATCAGAATCATCACCAGGGAGGACTATGTGCTCCACATCGGAGTCACTGTCATCGTGGTGCCATTTACGCCTTGTCGGCGCCACATAGTCCTCCCGGGCTAGGTGCCCAAACAACCTCCTCACCGGGGGCTTGACCTGCTTGCCCCGGTATACTTTCATCCTTCCCAATGTAGTGTCGTCCATGATCTCCAGGACGACAGCATCCTCTTAAGCTTTCGGCAGCTGAAGGAGCTTCTGGTCTATAATCATCTGGATGAACCTCGTGTACATACACAAGCTCTATTTCCCTTTTTCCTCGATGTTCTCCACCAGATAGGTGAAGATCATCCTAGAGAAGCTGAACGGGAAGTTCAGCACCAGAGCAGCAAATGCATTCTGCATCTGGTCTGATAGCTCATCAAACCACCCTTCCTTGAGGCTATACACCGTAGAAGCACATGGGCAAGGTACTTGAATTGGGGGCACAAGTTTTTGTTAAGCATACTTGAGTTGATGTCCCCCGAGTACTTTGCCCCAGATAAAACAGCCTCATACAATAAGGGGATGTAATCGTGTTGGGCAGTCAGCATCGTCCCCAAACTCCAGTACCGTCCGTATGTCATCCTCAGATTGCTCGATATCTTGTACAAAGGTAGAGCTTCTAACAGTATGAGGCTCCCTGGACCTGTTGACCACAGCGTTTTCCCAAAACAACTGTTGTATCGATCTATAGGGTGTACACCGTTCCGAGATAGCGCGGAAGATCCTTGAGCGGCGTAGAAAACTGATAATACCAGAAAAATCTGCAGCATTGCGGGAAGTCAGATCTAAGTGAGCACAAATATTGTGCTTGGTGCTCATAGGCCACCGACTAGCCATCTGTGACACAAAACAAATAAACGTTAGTACGTGTTGAAGATAGCTAATTTAAGTTAATGAACTTAAAATTTGGTTTAGTCGTGCGACTGAACACACGACTAAGATCTAGTCATGCGATTGAATTCATTCGTACGACTGGGTCATGCGAATGGACTTAGTCACATGACTTCTCATATGTTTACCTCAGTCGTGCGACTATGTTCATACGCATGGTTCAGTCGTGCGATTGAGTTAATCGCTCATCTCTGTCGTACGATTGAAGTTCAACAGAGTGTCCAGTCGCCTATTCGACTGTTTGTCCATTCAAATTCATGTTTTGAGCAAAAGTTGATGTTAAACATTGAGATTAGGCTCATTACACTCAGAGTAGGCCGACTAAGCATCTTTTACCATTGATTTGATCTTATAGTTCATTTTAGATTGTTTATTTGTGCATTTAAGTTGAAGTTACTGTTAGGTTAGAATGTCCAGTCTATACGATATCTACAAGCCAAATTTTTGATGTATATCCACTCATAGTACCTCTCTGAGAATAAATGTTAGATGTGCAAAATATGGAAATGGATCAAAAGAAATTTTGGCAGAGTGTCCACGTATCGTACGAATAAAGGGCGATTTGGGTGAATGGGTAGACTGAGGCCGATTCAACTTGTATTTATACTATGGCAACTTCCATTCGAGCGACTGAGCCTAGTCGCATAATTTAGTCGTGCACTGAGCCTAGTCGCATGAGTAAGTCGTGCGACTGAGCTTCAGTCGTACGATTCACCCAATCGCTTACCTCCAATCGTACGATTGAGGTTCATTCAGACGTCTGACACAGTCGGTCACCTCCAATCATGCGATTGGGCTCATTCGCATGGTCCAATCGTACGATTTGACTCATTCGTATGCTCCAATTGTACGACTGGTCCATACATATGGTTCAATCGTGCGAATGGGCCATACTTGTGACATTTTGACCATTTTACTATACGACACTTAGTTCGATTCAACAATAGATAAACATTATGAGCAGTTGATCATCTCAGACATGATCAATTTTAGATTAAAACCTGTTGTTCATCTCAAACGTGATCCATTTATCCACCAGATCACCTCAGACGTGATCGATTTAACCACCAGATCACCTCAGACGTTATCCATTTAACCACCCGATCATCTCAGACTTGATCCATTTATCCACCTGATCATCTCAGAAATGATCCATTTATCCACCTGATCATCTCAGACATGATCCATTTATCCACCTGATCATCTCAGACATGATCCTTTTATCTTTTCAGAAACAATTTGTTTTAGACTAACTTTAAGCTCATTTTGTGACATTAACTTCAATAAGTAACATAGCACAGTCTGACACTGAGACACTGTACAAATAAATTAAAAACTAAACTAAGTAACAAAATAAACATGTTTTTGTGATTTTCTTAGGGTTGGGTAGAACAACCTATTTGCATTAACATCATTTCCAAGACAAATTCTTATGGAATAAGACAAGCATAAACTCATTTACTTGGAACTTTTATACATTTATTGAAATGGAAACTAGCATATTTACGTATCACAGTATCTTATTCATCTGAGACTTCTAAATTCTAACTGGGAATCATGCTTGATCTGATACGTAACACACGTTGATTATCAACATAGGCGGTGCATCCACGACGATTGTAAGTATGCTTGTCCACTTAAATCCATACACAGACTTTTGACACGTATTGGTGATGTATTAGGTTACCTTATTTCAACCAACATTTGTGGATCCCAAGCTTATATGGTAATCAACATTCCTTAGAGGACTTTCGAGCGGTCTACGGGTATTTTGACAAGAAGAGACTATTCTTAGAACTTTCAAAAAGAAGCCAAGCCTCAGGTCAGTGCCATCGCAGAGCAGAGAGGCGGCAAACAACAATTATTTCTAGAATATCTAGGTTATGCTTATCCTCAGGTCAGTGCCATTGCACAGCAGAGAGGCACGCAACCTATCTCCTTGTTTGAGCATTTCTTATTTTCATTCGCACATAACGCACCAACAACATATGTTATCAGCTTGATTGCATTTATTTTCATTTTTTTCCATGCTTTGCTCCTTTTGTGGTCATCCTACACATATAGTGGCGTTTCTTTGCTCGTCATTCCTTATTGGAAATAATTGATTATGTTAACCAGTGATAAGATGGGAACCCACAGTCAGCTGAACCATTTAGTTTAAATAGAGTTCACCAATGATGTCTACTAGTCTATTGTGTTGAATCTACCGACACATCATATAGTGAACCAGCACTTCGCTAGATCAACTTTCTCCGTGTCATTACAGTAACACCCAAGCGTACTATCATTTTCCCAATTTGTTAGACTTAGAGTTCTCTGACTAATAATTTTCTGTGATTTAAGTTAAACTAAAGTTGCAAAAATTTAAAATCTTTTTGGTGTTCCAAGTAACTGACGCCTGTGTACTATCACTTTCCAATTGTGTAGAATCACAATCTTATCTTTGTTGTTTTTGCCTTTTAGCTTATCTGCCCTTCCCCCTATTTTTTTAAGTGAATAAATACTGAATTAAGTAAATAAATACTGAACGTAACCTAATCTCCCCCTAAAATTTTAAAACAGAAAATCTTTTTGTGTTTTTGAATTTTTTATAAGACAAGGAAATGAAAAAATGAAAAAAAATAAAATAAACAAAACTGAACTAGTGTTGGACTAAGCATCTATTTCTTCTGAGATAATGTCACTTTTCTTTTTCACGCCATTGACCTCTAATAGATAGAAAAATCTGGGTTTATCATACGGTTTAGTGTAGAGGTCAGCACGTTGAAAATCCGTGTTTATCTTTACCACATCGATTAATAGTTTTTCATAGCAGTCGCATATGAAGTGATACTTTATGCCTATGTGTTTAGTTTTAGGGTGTTGAATAAGATTTTTAGTAACAGCTGTGGCAGCAGAATTATCAACATAGATAGGGATGTTAGAGAATTGCAAACCGTAGTCCCGCATTTGCTATTGGATCCAGATAATCTGAGAGCAGCAGCTTGCAGTAGCAACGTATTCAGCTTCGCAGGTTCATAAGGCAACCGAGGTCTGCTTCCTGCATTGTCACGTGACTAAACGCCTTCCAAAAAACTGACACCCTGCTAATGTAGACTTGAAATTCATCTTGCAGCCGCCATAATCTGAATCACTATACACCGTTAGCTCGAAGTCATCATCATGAGGATACCACAACCCTAATGTTGTAGTACCCTTCAGATAATGAAAATTGTTTTCACCCCGATCAGATGATTTACTTTCGGTTTTGCTTGATATCTGGAGCATAGACATGTGGCATACATGATATATGGACGAGAGGCAGTGAGATACATGGGAGATCTGATCATCCCTCGATATATAGTGGCATCCACCAGATCCCATTCTCATCAGGAGCCACATCATGATTTGTGGCGAGTGGGGTACCGGCAGCAGTGACATTTTCCATATCAAATCGACTAAGAATATCTCCGACATACTTAGTCTGATGCAGAAATATACCGGTAGGTGTCTGGTCCACCTGTAATTCTTGGAAGAACTTCATTTCTCCCATGGCGCTCATTTCAAATTCTGCATTCATCACAGATTCAAATTCTTTACATAGATCTTAGTTTCACGAACCGAAGATTATGTCATCCACATAAATTTGCACCATTAGTAAATCTCCTTTCTTTCTTTGACAGCATGCAGTCAATCACAGCTCTGCGAAACCCGTGTTTCAGCAGGTGGGTGGAGGGCTTTTCATACCAGGCTCGAGGAGCCTGATGTAGCCCATACAGAGCCTTGTCTAACTTGTAGACTCTGTCCTGATGATAAGGATCTTCGAATCCCTCGGGTTGACTGACGTAGACCTCTTCACGGATTTCCCCGTGCAAGAATGCACTCTTTACATCTTGTTGATAAATTTTGATCTTCATGTAAGATGCGTAGGCTCGAAAGATGCGGATTGCTTCCATTCTAGCTAATCGTGCAAAGACTTCATTATAGTCGACTCCTTCGACTTTTCTGAAGCCTTGAACGACCAGCTGTGCCTTGTTTCTGATTACGACACGTTGGTCATCCTTCTTGCAGCGTAGCACCCATTTGGTGCCTATCACCTTAACGCCCTTGGGCCGGTCAACGAGTGTCCACACTCCAAGCTTCTTGAACTGAAGCAGTTCCTCTTGCATAGCATTGACACAGGCCTCATCCTTCAGGGCATCGCTTATGTGTTTTGGTTCGACTTGAGATACAAAGCATTTGAATGCTCTATCATTCACGTAGCCCTTTTCCATAATTACAGCGTAACCAAGAGTACAACTGATTTCTCGTCTGCACGCTGGAGTGTAAGTCTCCAATGATAGCCTCCTGTGGATGATTCGTACTGATCCTAGTCACAGGTGTCGTAGGGACGACAACTTTAGTATCCAAATTAGTGATATGAGGTTCAGTATCAGTATTTCCTGATGCATGTTCAGCAGCAGGTGAGCTTTCCTCTTGATCAACATTATGCTCAATGCCTGTCTCAGCTGCATCTTCATCATCTGATGAGTCATCACTCTCGTCCTGATCAGCTGGTGAAGATCCCGATGAACCACTCACAGGTGTTGTATTGCTAGTATCCAAATTTGGTGTGTTTAGAACATCGTGCATCATCTGAGTAGCAATCTCTTCGTCTGAATCTATCTAAGGAACGACGATGGACCTTTTCCAGCAGGGGGGATGGTGAATCGTTGAACGTCGACATTGCACCATACTTTGACTTGACCAGTTGAGTTGTTGTAAACTCGTTTATCTGGTATGCTGTATCCTAAAAAGATCCCCTGATCTGCCTTTTCACTGAACTTGCCCTCCGGAGATTTCCTCAGTAGCGTACATGGAGCTCCGAATGGTTCCAGATACTCCAGGTTAGGTTTACGTTTCTAAAGCAACTCATAGAAAGTCTTCCCATGCCTGTTGACAACTGACACACGATTAAGTGTGCAGCATACATTGGCAACAACTTCATTCCAGAACTGCACTGGCAGCTTTGAATCTGCCAACATAGTCCTGGCAGTCTTGATCAAGCTCCTGTTCTTCCGCTCAGCAACTCCATTCATCTGTGGTGTGTATGCAGAGGTGAATTGATGAACAATTCCCTTTTCTTTGCAGAAAGCATTCATCCACTGATTCTTGAACTCTGCTCCATTGTCTGAACGAATCTTCCTAACCTTCAGCTTGTAGAGAGACTCCAATGTAGTAACGAGCACCTTGAATGACTCAAAGGTTTCTGACTTTGCTTTCAGAAACATCAACCTGGAGAACCGAGAGTAGTCATCTGTGACTACAAAGCAGTACTAGTCTCCGGCAATACTCTTCATGCTGACGGGACCGAATAGGTCCATATGCAATAGCTCCAGGGGCATCTCGATAGAATTGACGTGCTTGGTCGTGTGAGATTTCCTTGTCTGCTTTCCCTTCTTGCATGAGACACAAAAATCAGGAAGTTTGAAGTTCTTCACAGGAACTCCATCAACTAAGTTGTTTTGAATCAGATGATTCATCTTCCTGTAATTAATATGTCCCATTCTCCTGTACCATGAGATGGAATCCTTCTCTGTAGCTTTCGACAAAAAGCATTGAACAGTAGACACACTAGTAGAAGCATTAGACATATCTAGAACATACAAGTCATTATACCTAGATGCTGACATTAGTACATTCTCCTCTGGAATCTCCATCTCTTTCTTCAGAATGTAACACTTCCGATTGTCAAACATAACTTCAAAGCCCTTGTCACAAATCTGAGACACTGAAAGCAGATTATTTTCCAATTTTTTAATGAAATTAACTTTATCGAACTTTAACTTTTCATTACCTACTTCTCCTTGTGCGGTGATGTAACCTCCTTTGTTTCCAGTAAAAGAAACGTGTCCCCCTTTAATATGTTTGACATTGTAAAGGAGAGACTTATTTCCTGTCATGTGCCTGGATGCTCCGCTATCTACTATCCATGTGTTGGTAGAAGCACTATAGCGGACAACCTGCACATAATAGAAAATAATTAGTTAAGGAGGGGGACCCAAGCCTTGATTGGCTTGGGTTTCCCAAAGGCATCACACATCATGAACTCGACCCACTGTCCTTTATCAGTAGGGGGACCTCAATCTTCAACTTATCCATGCTATCAGTCACTTCAGGTGTTTTGGCTTTCCACAAACCATCCTTGTGAAAGGATTGTTTATGGTAAACCGATGACTAATTTACAGTTTGAACCTTAGGTTTAGTTTCAAAAATAGGTTTCACCTCAGGCATCACAGACTTGCCAGTGACTTGTATGTGTTGTCTGTGGCATTGAGGAGAGGTAAAAGACCTAGAATATGTTTCATACCTAACAGGTGTTTTTGACCTAACAGGTGTTTTAGACCTAACCGGAGTCTTAGATCTCTGTTTTGAAACCAGTTTAACTTCATTGTCTAGTTCAATTTTAGTTTTTGGTGTCTGATAGCGCGGACAGTTTAAAGAGATGTGACCGCGTTGTCCATAAGTATAGCATGATCTCCTTTCAACAGGACTAGGAGATCTCTTATGGGGCGGTGAGGAAACTTCAGGTACTGACTCTTTGGTCTCACTCCTTTGATTTTCACCTTCCTTGACAAATTATACTTGTTTAACGTTGTGAGTGTTTTGTCTTTGGAGATGATTGTTATCTTGCTTAACAGGTTTAGTTTGAGTGGGTTTGGAAATTTTAGGTTGTTTGGTAGCCGATTTTGAACCCAACCCAAGAGATGGTTGAACATTCAGTGATGTTTTTTCTAGTTGTGCCTGATGTTGATGTTGTGTGATTAGCAGCCGGAGGAGCAGGTTTAATTGTTGTGTCCGGATCGCTGACCAGAGGAGTAAGTCACCACATGATCCTTTATTGGATTATTATTAATAGGATATTGTTTGGTGTTCAAAAGGATCTCATGTGGTGGAGGTAAACCTTATAACCAAACCTTCCCCGTTGTTGCGTTCCTTAACCATGCTTTTCAAAATATGAGAAGAACTAGCTAGACTGTGGAGTTTTTGTTTTAAAGACTCATTTTCAACTTGCAAAACAGCTCTGTCCTTTTTAGTTTCCTCAATTGTCTTTAAATAAAACTTTATATCATTTTCTTGGTTAAACGCAACAACTTCAGTTTCTTTAAGTTGTTTCTTTAACGTTTAATTTTCTCTTTATTGCTGTTCTCGTTTTGTTTTAGCACTCTGTTTGCCTCAATGCACAATTTTAAGTCATTTACTAAGTTATCATTATGATCTAATAACCTAGCAAATTTCAGATCAATACTTTCTCTAAATTTATCACATTCAACACAAGCATGTTTAATAAACATATCATCCTTTGTTTCAACCTGTGTAGATGTAGACGTTCCAGCCATGAAAGCATTTTGAGGTTTCGGTTGTGCTTCAGATTCAGCATTCAGTTCATTTTCAACAAGTTGATTTACAGTAGCTAAGGTCTCATCCACATAAGCAGTGTCAAGCTCAACTAAGTTCTCCCCCTCACTCGCTGAGTCTTCATTTAGATTTTCAACAGATGCAATGTTGGCTTCAGTATCAGTTAAGAATCGGAAGGCCTAGTCCTGTCCTTCATCACCTTCAGCAACCATTGCCTTTGAATCACTGCTGATTGAAGCTGTCTTTTTCTCTTTATCCTGTTTGTTGAAGGACGAGAATGGGTTCCCATTGCCAGTTTTCTTTGGTTTGACACATTTCCGCTTAAAGTGGCCTTTTTCACCACAGTTGAAATAGGTGACTTTGGACTTGTCGAAACCAAAACTAGTATCTTTGGTAGCCACCAGATTCTGTCCCGTCTTCTTCACAAACTCTTTGCTCATCGCACAGCACTTGTGAGAGCCCACATTATGTCCATTCTTTCCAGTTCATTTTCATCAACCTGTTCATAGTCTTCATCAGCCAAGTGGTAGTTCCCAATCTTTCCTACAACCAAACCATCATAAGAATGAACCACAGCAGCAAGTAGGTCCATGTGCTCCTTAGCCACCTCCATAGTTACTTTTCCCAGATTTTCTGTCACTAACTTCGTTGATTGAGCAACTGTAGGACTTTGTTGAACCCCTGATGAAAATGTGACTCACCACCAGACGATGAGCTTTGACCAGTTGCAGATGATGCATTAGACACAAAGGCAGTCTGCAGAGGGGCACTGGAGGATTTAGCAGTTGGAGTAGGAGTAACGTTGTAGAGAGATGGATCCTGTGTGTATGCTCCTTTCTTTGTCTTGTACTTGTGTCTAACCTCTTCTTCTCTTAGTTTCAGGATCAAGTCATTGATATCCAAAGTTTCTAGCACTGAGTTGTATCTTAGAGTGGAAATGAATGAGTCCCACTTCTATGGTAGCCCATCAGCCAAGCTTGCCACTTTTTCTTCATTGGACGTTGTAACACCATGAGTGTGATGTTCAGTCATCAAATGGTAGAAGCAATCTATGATATCATCCAAGCTTTCATTCCCAATAGAAGAGAAATTATCAAACTCTTTCTTCAACGCTTTAGCCTTCAGTGACTTTAGTGTTGAATTACCTTCATATCTCTTCTCAAGAGCCTCCCATAACCTTTTGCTCTGCTTATGTTCTGAATATTAATGAAAAATATCTTTGGGAATTGACTGGGTCAACATAGCATAGGCTTTCTTCTCTGCATTATAAGCAAGCTTTTGTGAGTCACTTAGTCCACTCAAAATCAGGGGTATGCCATCAGCACCAACTGGCATAGTGTAGCAAGTTTCAATAGCATTCCAGAGATTTGTATCCACTCCATTAAGATGAATCTCAAACCATTGTTTCCATTGTGGAAATTCATCAAGAGACAATAGCTTAGGTGGTTTATTATGGTTCCCGATCTCATTTTCCAACAACAAAAGGTTCTGGATCCTGGAGTCCTTCCCTGCTGAGAATGCAAAGTTCTCTGAGTCCATAATGAAGTAGTCTTAAACTTGAAAAACAAACTATGTATGCGACTAAGAGAGGCGACTGAAAGACGACTGAGACAATCAATATGCGATTGAGCTGAGTCGTACGACTGGGCAGGCGACTAGGGCAGTTGTGCGAATGAGCAGAACGACTAGGACAATCGTGCGATTGAACGAGCGATTGGTCCAATCGTGCGATTGAACTGGGCGATTGGAGTTTAGTCGTGCGATTGAGTCAATCGTGCGACTGAGACTACTGACTTCGAGTTTTTCAACCTTTTTCACACAATTCGACCTAAAAACACAATTTTGAATACCCTAGACGGCTGGAACTCGAAAACGGCTCAATTTTCAAAGCATGCACACGTAAAAACGGATTTTGAGCAGAAAAAACGGATCTTTATACTTAAAAACGTTGACTTTTTCACCAAAATGATTGAATCCACAAAGAATCAAGAGCCAAAGCTCTGATACCACTTGTTAGGACCGTGTACGGACGGAGTACTAACAGATTCTACGTGAAACCGAATCAAATAGCACGGAATTCTATTTGATTGGTGATCCAATCAGGGAGAATGTTATCCAGATCAAACCTAACAGTTAGAAAACGTAAGAATGAAGTAGGAATGATCTGAAACGCTCTATGAACTTGGAAGGGACGCTCTGTGCGAATTGGAATGGCTAGGTTATGAATTATCGAAGTCTCTCGTTTTTCCACAAATTAAGTGGTATTTATAGGTTACAACTTTCATTCGTACGACTGAGCCAAGCGACTGGTTCAGTCGTGCGACTGAGTCATACGATTGATTCATTCGTACGACTGAGTCAGTCTTATGACTCAATCATGCGATTGATTCAATCACCTGGTTCAGTCGTGCGATTGGCCCATTCGCATGGTCCAGTCGTGCGACTAAATCAGACTACTTAGTTAAACACATTCTTGAACCTTTAATGATTTAGAACTATGTCTAACAACTGTAAACCTATATAACATGTTCATATAAGCGTGTAATAATAAATAATATTAATAGATATGATATTAAACGACCAGCAAATATTCATAGAAGAGTTTTTCATTTCATTGATAAAACATTACATATATGTTACAAGATGAATGTCTATTATATTGACGCTCACTAACTAGAACTAGTGATATGTGTATCAACATAATTCAAATGAAATATATAAATAGAACATGAGATTCCAAATAACTGGATCCATCACATCAGATTAAACCTTTAAACGTTTATAGTTGTTTTGTTAAGAAGCACCTAAATAATATAGTTATAATAAGATAAATCAAGGTAGGTAGAAAGCTCTAATGAATATAACACATATACATAACCATTTATTTTTTAAATAAAGAAAATAATAAATGCTTAAGCTCCAAACCAACAACTATATAACAACTATTAAGTTTGTCCAGCCATGCTCAACCTCCAAACCAACAACTGTACCATAAGAATGTCAAAAATAAAACTGTGAATAGAATGATATACATTTAAAACCTTCTGAATTGATCAGTTTAAACGGTTCCACCTATTTTAAAAGCTTATGTTTACCCATACAATAACACCTATTTTTAAAGCTTATTAACTAGGGTAGATTAACTTTTTATATAAGTAACAACTTTAGTTACCTGTGTATTACACGGGAGCGAAATAGTTAACTATTAAATAACACAAAAGCATAAATAAACCAAGTGCTTATATATTAAATAATACATAACAACTTCAAACCAAAAGGTCACAAATGAGCAAAAATCTCATTGCAAACTACATCCGACTCTTTATAGAGATTGACCTTAAGTTTTGTTTACTATTAAAGCGAAACATACAGCCAAAGAAAATTGTATTCATTTAAACTTGAAAGGACTCATTTTCAAATTTCAAATCGTGAAATTGAGATTTGAATAATATACATCGAAAAGTTATGTGCAATTATAAGATCAATTTCGGATTGTTTTGACCCTATAATCGGATATAGGGGTATAATATCTCTGATTAGTTGTTGATTGTTATTTATATATTAATAACTTTAGTAAACCTATGTATTACACGTGCTGAAAAAAAATATTAAATATAATGAAATTATTGAAGTATAAAATGATATTATAAAACAAGATATTATTAAGTTTACGTATGAGTAATAAGTATAAGTAAAAAAATAATATCTATTTTTAAACTGTGTTTTTAAACTTTTTTTCTTAAGAAAATTAAACATCATTTCAAAATAAACTTTATTAGAAAATGTCATTTTTAAAATTTCTTATTATAACTTCTAATTTAATTAGTTTTAGTTTATAAAAAAATATTTTTTAAAAACACCAATTTGAAAGTATTTTATTTTTTTGAAAAAAGTTTGATGTTTTAAAAAATTCTTATTCTATAAAAGTTAATTTTCTTGAAATAACATTAATAATAAGACATCTTTTTTATTTTATTAAAAAAATATTTTTAGTCTAAAAAAGAATCAAAGTTATTTAAGCTTTCTTAATTTAGATAATTATTTACGGTGAGAGAGTGGCAGAAAAACAGACGTAGGGGGCATAGAAATGTACCAGGTGTCTTCACAAGTAAGTCTTTTAGAATGTTAAGAAAATAAATAAATATTAAGTAATATATGAAATATAAAATGATATTCTAAAATAATATGATTAAAATTATATATGAGTACATATCAATTTTTAAAATTTTAGTTTTGTTTACTTTTTTTTCTAAAAAAGTAAACTTTTTTGCAAAACAAAACATTCTTAAAATGTCATTTTTCTTATTATAAGTCTTAATTTTGATTATTTTTAGTTTATAAAAAAATTTACTTTTTAAAAGCACCAATTTGTAAACTTGAAAGAAATCATTTTGTTAGAAGGTGTTAAACTCAATCTTTGAATGAATATACGGGTTCCAAATTTACAACCTGATATAATCCTAGCTTCTATAACATAACTGTAGAGTGATATAATTTCAAGTCTAGTTCAAATACAAAAATCACTTTTTTAATCAATATTTCTTAGAAGCATGATGGGAACATCAATCTTTAATACTAAAATATGGTTTGGTAAACTAGAACCTTTATTCTGTTTAAACAATCCGAAGAGCATAAAATCTCATTGAATGTATCGTTAATATACTCTTCTTAGCTTATCGAATCGGAACATAGGTACTAATTTTCGTCACATGGAAACAACGAAAGTAATTGATCATTGATTTCTTGAACAACTTTATTTTTTGAAGCAAGAATTGCTCTCTCTTGAAAGAAAGTTGAGTTTTCAGAATTACGAATGATAGAAGGATACACAAACTCGATTAAATCTAAGATAGGATTGACCAAATTAGTAATAAGAAGATCATGTGCTATATCTATCGTAGGCTCCCCATCATTTGATCTGTTAAGGTCACCTTCACCTAATTTTAATAGCCGATTTGTAAAGTTGTTTGTTTCTTTGATATTGCAGCATCATTATCAACAGTTAATCTCATTTTTTAAGAGTATGTACCTTGTACTTTTATCAAATATATGAAAAAATGCGTTTACAATATCTTGTCTACCACCATTCACGATCATAAATAAACTTAATTTTCAAATTTTTATTACTAAAATACTTGTCAAAAAAGAATCGCAGCTCAAATTTCTATAATTTAGTGAAAATAATCAAAATTCTTCTAGTTATCAAAAATCACAAATACCAACTAAAATCAACGAAATTTATATAAATTAATCAAAATAAAGGAAATTAGGAATGCAAACTGTAAGGCCCCGTTCCCGGGACGCTTACAGTTGGTCATTTATCGCACATAAATTATACATTTACATTTAAAACATCGCAGCGGAATAACTCAAAACATTTCATTTATTAATGACAGCTTTTGTAAAATAATACAATGTAGTTAACTGTTATAAAATATCAAAACTTGCATTACATCGCAAAAACTTCATTGTTATACAAATGGATGCCATCCCAAAAATGCCAAGTAGCTGCCACGTGCCATACTCAGCAACAATCACCTGCCAACTGGAAAATACATAAAAGTCAGCGTTGCTTAGTGAGTTCTAGTTTTATGAAAATATAACATACTCTACTTTCGTTAAAACCCTTCTTAACTTTCATATGCGATCATGCATCATACGTACAAATAGATAATATCGTTATCATCTTTCATTTTCAGTCATTATCTTTCATCATCATATTCACACTTTCATTATATTTCATTTACATTCTCTTTCATATACATTCTTTCGTTTCGTACGTTTGACTATCTCTTATTTTCGTTCTCATACTTTCGTATCCTACTTTTTATCATTCTTTACTTTCATACTTTCTTTTCGTACGTTATGTCACTCTTTCACTTTCATACGGATCGATGAACAATACCCCGAACATTGTGCATTAAGCTGATGCTGGGCCTGTGGTAAATAAATCACGAACATTGTGCACGAAGCAGACCCAGTCACCATGGGCAAGTCATCTCTCCCTTTCATTCAGACCAATTGGCAATACCCCAAACATTATGCATGAAGCTAATGTTGGGCCTGTGTAATTAAGTCACGAACATTATGCATGAAGCTGAACCAGTTACCTAGGGCATACCACAAAGGTCTTGTCAATCTCAATGATTGACCCTGCATGCATCGTTCGGGTTATTAAAGCCGCACACAGTTGAGCTAACGACCACGTGGTCATGCACCTCCTTCCTATTTGCTTGCAAGTCATTCTTTCTTTCATTACGTTTCATTTCTCATCCTTGCTATCTTTCATTTCATTACGTTATACTTTACATTCTTTCATTCGTTCATCATACTATGTAAAGTAATAACATAATACTTATCGTATATTATTTTATTATATACACGCTTCGAAAATCATTAAGAGATAACGCATCATGCATATATTCATATCATACATTCATCATACATGACACATCACACCCATCACATCACACATAACATCATAAAGTCAACTTACATCAACCCCGGGAACATCCCAAGTCAAAGCCTACACTTTACATTTTCCGCAATTTTTGAAAAATGTTCCAAGTCTTAGGCGCATGGGCATTATCTAGGCGCATGGCCTTCTGGGCGCATGGGAACACTTAGGCTTAGGGGAAAGGTTCTGGGCGCATAGGCACTATTAGGGCGCATGGACACTATTGGGGTGCATGGGCACTATTGGGGCGCATGGCCCAACACTAAGTCATTCTGGGAAAATTCTAGGCGCATGGGCACTATGCAGGTGCATGAGTGCCTAGGCGCATGGACACGTAGCGAAATTTAGCCTAATTCTAGGCGCATGGTCATTATTTGGGCGCATGGGGTTTCGGGCGCACGAGATACTTAGGCGCATGAGTCTATTTCAGGCGCATGGGCAACCAACTTGCACTAATTAACATAATCTCAGTCCCAAGTTCAAATCTAACATGTTCTAAGATTAGTTCTTACACCCTAAGCAACAAAACACATTCATAACATAATCATAACATTATATTCACCCAAAACATACCCTACCCACATACACATTAATACATACACATACGGGTAACATACCCATTTTTTAAAAACACACTTACATGCGTTTCGAGCCCCAAAATCAGTTATAACATTTAAAAAGGGGGTTCTAGAAATCACCTTATGCAACTTCGAGTATGACTTCCTTCAAACCCATATGCAATGAGTTCAAACACCTAGAATCCCACCAAACACACACACCAAAACACACACACAAACACATAAGCATATAAGTAAGGCTAAAACCCAACAAGAACACCTAAAACAATGAATTCTTACCTTGAATTCAAATTCTTCTTCTTCTTCTCCCTAGAAAATCCGAACTCTCTGCTCTTTCTCTCTCTAAAACTGAAAGAAGTGAAATGTGCAGACAACATGGGCGGCCATGTAACCTTTATTTACAAACTTTTAAACTTTTTGTCCTTTTTGACACTTTTAACCCCACCGTTGGGTTATGTTATATTTCCTTCTTTTATCTGGGTGTTACAAGTCCACCCCCCTTATATAGGTTTTGTCCCCTAAACCTGCTATTCCTCAAATAGATGAGGGTAATGCTGCCTCATCTCTTCTTCAGTCTCCATGTAGCCTCGGATCCCTTCTTGTGTTTCCACTATACATGCACAAGAGAAACCACTTTATTCCTTAACCTTTTCTCCTGACGGTCAATGATCGCCATGGTTGCTCCACATACTTAAGTCGTTCATCAACCTCAATATCCTCCAGCGGTACCACCATATCCTCGTCGTATAAATACTTCCGCATACGAGATACATGGAATGTTGGGTGAATTCCACTTAACTCGTCGGGTAGTTCCAATCTATAGGCCACCTCTCTTACTCGAGCAACGATACGAAAAGGCCCTATATACCTCGAGCTCAACATGCCCCGCTTTCTGAACTGAATGATACCTTTCCAAGGTGAGAGTTTCAACATAACCCTATCACCCACCTGGAACTCAATCGGTCTATGTCTCTTATCTGCATACGACTTCTGTCTATCCTTAGTTGCCTTCATAAAGGCTTTGATCTTTTCTAGTTTCTCAGTCATAGCTTCAATCACATCAATACTTCCCAACTCCTTCTGACCAATATCACCCTAATAAACAGGTGTCCTACATCTCCTACCATATAGCATCTCGTATGGTGGCACGCTAATACTGGCATGATAACTATTGTTGTACGAGAATTTTGCTAACGGTAAGTGATCATCCCAACTTCCTCCAAAATCGATCACACATGCTCGGAGCATATCCTCGAGTGTCTGGATCGTCCTCTTAGACTGACCATCCGTTTGAGGATGATAAGCCGTGCTGATATGTAGCCTCGTCCCAATCCATCGTGGAATCTCTTCTAAAACTTGGATGTAAACCGAGCGTCATGATCAAATACAATAGACATCGGTACGCCATGATGATCTACAATCTCCTTGATGAATACATCCGCTAATCTCATAGAGGAATATGTCTCTTGGATCGGTAGGAAGTGAGCACTCTTTGTCAAACGATCAACTGTCACCCATATGGCATCATACCCTCTCAGGGTACGCGATAACATTGTAATAAAGTCCATGGTGATATGCTCCCACTTCCACTCAGGTATATCCAAAGGTTGCATTTTACCGTATGGCTTCTGATGCTCCACCTTCGCTTGTAAACAAGTAAGGCACTTACTTACACACCCTGCTACGTCACGCTTCATACCCGACCACTAATAATCCTTCTTCATATCGTGGTACATCTTGGTACCACCGGGATGAATGGAGTATCGAGTCTTATGGGCCTCGTCCATGATCTTTCACGTAGATCCCCATAACGAGAAATCCACATTCGTCTAGATCGGGTTCTAACACCGAGTGTGTTCTCACCCAATTCGGCGACTAGACTTTCATCCTTTCAGAGTTAGGACGATCTTCTTTCAAAGACTCGTCTTGAAACTCCTTGACCTACCTCATCAAGTTAGAGGTCATAGTCAACTGTTATGCCTTCACCGAATCGGCTCGGGTTTTTCCTATCGGTTAAGGGCGTCCGCCACCACGTTAGCCTTGCCCAGATGGTAGTAGATCTCGTAATCATAATCATTTATGAGCTCCAACCATTGCCTTTGCCTCATATTTAAATCTTTGTGCTCAAAGAAGTACTTCAAGCTCTCGTGGTCAGTGAAGATGGTGCACTTCATTCCGTATAGGTAGTGCCTCCAAATCTTTAATGCAAAAACCAGCACTGCTAGCTCCAAGTCATGAGTAGGATAATTGACCTCATGAACTTTCTGTTGTCGGGATGCATAAGCTATAACCTTTCCTCGCTGCATTAGTACGCAACCCAACCCCGAGTAAGAGGAATCCGAATAGACTACCAAGTCCTCGCTTCCGTCGGGTAATGATAAAACAGGAGCTTGTGTTAACCTCATCTTTAACTCTTCAAAAGCCTTCTCCTGATCTTGACCCCATACAAACTTCACATCCTTACAGGTCAGCTTAGTCAACGGAGAAGCTATCTTGGAGAAGTCTTGTAGGAATCTCCTATAATACCCCACCAATCCCAAGAAGATATGAATCTCGGATGGCGTCTTTGGAGACTTCCATTGCATCACCGCATCCACCTTTGCTGGGTTTACCATAATCCCCTCGGGATTTACCACGTGACCCAAGAATTGAACTTCGTGCAACCAAAACGCGCACTTGGAGAACTTAGCATACAACTTCTCCTTTCTTAATGTCTCTAACACCTCACAAATGTGACCGCATGCTCTTCTTTACTCCTTGTGTAAATCAGGATATCATCAATAAAACATAATCACTAATTTATCCAACATCAGTCGACACACTTGGTTCATCATGTCTATAAAAACTGCTGGCGCATTAGTTAAACCAAAAGACATAACGAGAAACTCATAGTGTTCATATGGCGTGCGAAAAGCTGTTTTAGGAATATCCTGGTCTTTCACCTTCGATTGATGGTAGCCAGATCGAAGGTCTATCCTCGAAAACCAACTGGCACCTCGAAGTTGATCAAACAGGTCATCAATCCTCGGTAATGGATACCGATTCTTCACCGTCAACTTGTTCAATTCACGATAGTCAATACACATCCTCATACTACCGTCCTTCTTCATCACGAATAAGACCAGAGCACCCCATGGAGAGTACTCGGCGGAATGAAACCCTTATCTAGCAATTCTTGCAGTTGCGCCATCAATTTCTTCATCTCTAAGGGAGCCAAATAATATTGTGCCTTAGCGACAGGCTGAGCACCGGGTATCAAGTCAATTTGAAATTCGATTTCACGATCTGGTGGCACACCTGATAAATCCTCTGGGAACACATCGGGAAAGTCACACACCACCGGTAATCGGACAACTGTGGTGTTAACTATTCCACATCTTTTCCGTAGGCCAGATATGCACTACACCCCCGTCTCATGCATTTTCCTGCCACCGCCATCGAAATCACTTTTGGAATCATCGTAACTCGATCACCGTATATCATCACCAAACTCATGTCAGGCGCTGTCAGTCTAATCATCTTCTTGCGACATACAATGTTCACCTCGTAGTCTGCTAACCAATCCATTCCTAGGACTACATCAAATCCGCCTAAGGTCATCACAAATAGTCTAGCAGGAAAATTATGACCTTCTAGTTCTATGTCACAACCCTGAATCAAGTCAGAAATCCTTGTAGACTTACCTATGGCAGTTTCTACATCAAAGCCCTCATAAATATTTGTTGGAGCATATATGTCATATATAGTGTGTCCGTCGCTTGACGAATAGTCTAGGCTTAATGTAATACACCTGATATGTTGTAAACACATGAAACTGGGTCATTCGCAGGAGCATATGCGAATGAGACTCAATCGTACGACTAAGCCAGGCTAATGGGCCAGTCGTGCGACTGAGAGATGCGATTGGGCATTCGTAAGACTGAACCATAGAATGGTCCAGTCGTACGATTGGACCATACGCATGGTCCAATCGCATGAATGGGCCCAGTCGCATCTAATATGGGCCGAGGCCTATATATACCAGTTTCAATGTGTAGAAACCTAAGGGTTTTGATAGGGTTCCTGGCGCCCAGGTGCTGCCGGATGAGAGGGGAGATCATGCTCGATCTCCCTTGCCAAAAGTTGTAATTCTTAAGTTGTAACGAGCTTAAAATCGTTATGTTTTATCAATGAAATCATTCGATTATTGTTCGTATCATTGTTTATCTTTTGGTTTTGATCCTTCCGTCAAGAACACGCTCGGATGTTCATCGATCCAGTGAGTTCACAATATTTCTACCGAAAAACAGGCAAATTAGTAAAGAAAGCAGCAGAAATAAAGCTTCTACTAGTACCTGAATCAAACAACACAGAAGCTAGTGTTTGTTTTACTATAAACGAACCTGACACAACATCGAGGTCCGTCCTAGCCTCCTCCCTTATCATTGTGAATGCCCTGGCACTTGTCCTTTGCTCCTTAGTTCCGGTCTTCTTCCCTGCCCCAGAACTCTCTGCCCTCGGCTTCTCACACTCCCTATTCAGGTGGCCTACATCGCCACAGTTGTAGCACCTCGCTACTCTGTAATCTCTAGAGATGTGGCCAGGCTTCCCGCACTTAAAACAAACATTTAGCCCCAGCCTGCACTCACGAGCGTGCTCCTTCCCACACTTACCTCACTTCTTCGTTCGCGAGCCTGTTGCAACCACCCGTCGATCATCCACCCTCGCTTTCTTGTTATTTGGGGTAAAGCCACCATGCCCAAATAGTTTCCTGTTCTAGTTCCAGTCATCACAACATATCTTCTTCCCTTCAACCACCATCACCTCCCTCTCATCATACAATCTTCTAGCCAAATCAACCACTGACCTAAACGTACTCGGTCGGGCGGCGATCATGTGACTGCGTGACAGGGGCGTCACCTGATCCGGCACTAACCGTGCCATTTCATTGAACTTGGTAGTGTACTGTTGATGTGTCATGGTTCCCACCTCCAGTTGTAGGACCTCTCTCTCCACCTTGTCCAACTCCTGATGAGGACAGAACTTATCGATCACCAACTTCTTCAGCTCACTCCACCTCATCCTGCCAATCGCTCTACTACCCTCGGCCTGGACAATATTGTCCCACCAGTATAAGGCCGAGTCCATAAATGAGTGAGTGGCAAACTTCACCTTCTGGTCTTCTCTGCACTCGCTGATGTCGAGCACAACTTCGATCTCTCTTACCCATCGATGTGCAGCAGCAGAAGTGCCGTTGCCATCGAAAGTTGGGGGCTTGAATCTTTGAAATGCTACATAGTTACATCCTCCTGCTGCCTATAGCATAGGCTCTTCTTCCTCTTCCTCATCAGTAAGGACAACCGTCTCAGTCTCTGGTTGCTCTCTCCCTCCCGAGGACCTGTTCCTCTCCTTCCTCTCTCCTTATCTTACAGCCTTTATTACTCCAGTCACCACACATGATAAGATCGTCTGCATGACCTTGTGAACCTCCTTCACCACAGCCTCCTTCACTGAGGCACTCAAATTGGCACTTTCATCACCACCCTCCGGATAAGGGGTCTCAGGCTCCTCATGAGCCACCTTTTCAGCCCTGAGCCTTACCCTTATGACCCGTGGTCCAGCACCACGTCCACCACGAGCTCCACCTCGAGAATCCTTCGACGACCTACCTACAGCCATCCTCTAACACACTATAAGATTCAAACACCAACATGTTCATTCAAGGTAATAACGCAGTCTATGTCAAGTATAGTAAGTCACTAATTACAGTGGCCAGTTGTGATTAGCCACATACTTTACTCTTCATTCCCCAAGCATTTCCTATCCTAACTACATCATTATCTAAATCTACTAAGGGCAAACAGACCAAATAACATGCGCACATAATATCGGTTAACATTAAAGAAAATACATGATGGCATGTAGCTACTCGGACTGGCATCCCTTCCCTTAGTCCCAATCTCAGTTTAAGTTTAGGTTTCTTTTGAAAATATTTACCCATTTCACTTAGACTTTGGCTCTGATATCAACTTGTAAGGCCCCGTTCCCGGGACACTTATAGTTGGTCATTCATCGCACATAAATTTTACATTTACATATAAAATATCGCAGCGGAATAACTCAAAATTATTTCATATATTAATGACAGCTTTTACAAAATAATACAATATAGTTAACTGTTACAAAATATCATAATTTGCATTACATCACAAAAACTTCATTGTTATACAAATGGATCCCATCCTAAAAATGCCAAGTAGCTGCCCCGTGCCATCCGCAGCAACAATCACCTGCCAACTGGAAAATACATAAAAGTCAGCGTTGCTGAGTAAGTTCTAGTTTTATGAAAATATAACATACTTTACTTTTGTTAAAACCCTTCTTAACTTTCATATGCAATCACGCATCATACGTACAAATAGATAATATCGTTATTATCTTCCATTTTCAGTCGTTATCTTTCATCATCATATTCACACTTTCATTCCATTTCATTTACATTCTCTTTCGTATACATTCTTTCATTTTGTATGTTTCACTATCTCTTATTTATTTTCTCATACTTCCATATCATACTTTTCATCATTCTTTACTTTCATACTTTCTTTTCGTACGTTAAGTCATTCTTTCACTTTCATACGCATCGATGAACAATACCCCGAACGTTGTGCACGAGGCTGATGTTGGGCCTGTGGTAATTAAATCACGAACATTGTGCA
Source organism: Flaveria linearis (assembly GCA_024085815.1). Lineage (NCBI taxonomy): Eukaryota > Viridiplantae > Streptophyta > Magnoliopsida > Asterales > Asteraceae > Flaveria > Flaveria linearis. Next base: position 28,672,592 of record CM044006.1, read on the forward strand.
GGAAGCTGACCCAGTCACCTAGGGCAAGTCATCTCTCCCTTTCATTCCGACCAATTGAAAATACCCTAAACATTGTGCACGAAGCTGATGCTGGGCCGGTGGTAATTAACTCACGAACATTCTGCATGAAGCTAACCCAGTCACCTATGGCATACCACAAAGATCTTGTCAATCTCAATGATTGACCATACATGCATCCTTCGGGTTATTAAAACTGCACACAGTTGAGCTAACGACAACTTGGTCGTGCACCTCCTTTCTATTTGGTTGCAAGCCATTCTTTCTTTCATTACGTTTCATTTCTCATCCTTGCTATCTTTAATTTCATTACGTTATACTTTACATTCTTTCATTCATTCGTCATACTACGTAAAGTAATAACATAATACTTATTGTATATTATTTTATTATACATACACTTTGAAAATCATTAAAAGATAACACATCATGCATATATTCATATCATACATTCATCATACATGACACATCACACCCATCACATCACACATAACATCATAAACTCAACATACATCACCCCCGAGAACATCCCAAGTCAAAGCCTACACTTTATATTTTTCCCAAAATTCAAAAAAATGTTCCAAGTCTTAGGCGCATGGGCATTATGCAGGCGCATGGCCTTCTGGGCGCCTGGGAACACTTAGGCGCAGGGGAAAGGTTCTGGGTGCATGGGCACTATTAGCGCGCATGGCCAAACACTTAGTCATTCGGGGCAAATTCTAGCCGCATGGGCACTATGCAGACGCACGAGTGCCTAGGCGCATGGACACTTGGCCAAATTCAGCCTAATTCTAGGCACATGGCCACTATTTGGATGCATGCCGTTTCGGGCGCATGGGACACTTAGGCGCATGAGCCTATTTCAGGCACATGGGCAACCAACTTGTACTAATTAGCATAATCTCAGTCCCAAGTTAAATTCTAACATGTTCTAAGCTTAGTTCTTACACCCTAAGCAACAAAACACATTCATAACATAATCATAACATCGTATTCACCTAAAACATACCCCACCCACATACACATTAATACATACACATACGGGTAACATACCCATTTTCATAAAAACATACTTACATGAATTTCGGGCCCTAAATCTGTTAAAACATTTAAAAAGTGGGTTCTAGTACTCACCTTATGCAACTTTGAGTATGACTTCTTTCACACCCGTATGCAATGAGTTCAAACACCTAGAAACCCACTAAACACACACACTAGAACGCACACACAAACACATAAGCATATAACCGAGGCTAAAACCCAACAAGTACACTTAAAATTACGAATTCTTACCTAGAATTCGAATTCTTCTTCTTCTTCTCCCTAGAAAACCCGAACTCTCTGCTCTTTCCCTCTATAAAAATGAAAGAAGTGAAATATGCAGACAACATGGGTGGCCATGCCACCTTTATGCACCAACTTTTATACTTTTTGTTCTTTTTGACACTTTTAACCCCTCAACTTTGGGTTAAGTTATATTTCCTTCTTTTATTCACGTTTATTCTTTCTTTCTCGTATATTAAAGATTATCCGGGTGTTACACAAACCCTATACCTTGAAGATTGAATAGAGATCACTATAAATAGAGATCATAAAAGTGATACAATATTGTATAAAACTGAAAATCGATACTTTTGAATAAAGGGTCGAGTATGAGATAATATTGAACAAGTTATTGATAGGTGAAACGTGGGCTAGATATTGGATGGGTGTGAGGATATTAATATGAGGAAATTGATATTTGAATAATATATATCAAAAAGTTATTTGCAATAATAACATCAATTAAGGACTGTTTTGACCCTGTAATTTGATATAGGGATATAGTACTGAATCAAGTTGGATCCGGTTATGAATGTTCATAACATCTCTCATTAGTTGTTGACTGTTATTTATTTAATACTAACAGTAAACCTGTGTATTACAGGGATTGAAAAAATAAAATACAAAATACAATCAGAATTTAGTGGCTTAGGAATATGCAAGTGTCCTCCAAGTTACTCTTTTAGTATTATACTACTTTTAGTAAACCTGTGTATTAAATGGGTTGAAAAAATATAATATCAAATAGGAAAAAGTTTTATCAGTTATAAAATAATATTTTAAGATAAAACATAATTGAACATCCTGAACCAGGTTTAACAGGCCATTCATAGCAATGTTTCGACCCCTAATTGCCAAGGTTTTGTTATTAGTAGGCTAGATTTCGCTATTCATAAAGAGGTTGTGGCGCAAGTTGCCCGTTTTACCTGCCCCTTTATTGTAAGTATTTAATCACAATGTAGGTGTAATCAATGTAAAAAAATCATATGTAAGTTTATTTTAAGTATTTAATCACAATGTAGGTGTAATCAATGCAAAAAAATCATATATAAGTACGGACTATAAATAATAAAACGATGATATCAACTTTTTAATATTGTTTTTAATTTTTTTCCAAATGAAAAATAAAATAATTTTGTTTTAAAGCAAACATTTAAAAAATGTATTCTTTTTAAACTTATTAAAACTCTCAATTTTATTTATTTTTTGTATATAAAATACCTTACTTACAAATTTGTTTACTCTTAATTGTAAATATTATTTAGTATTAATGGAAAACATTTGAATCAAATTTGTTTGTTCATCTGTTACATTCATCTGCTTTACATATCTGATTTGTTCTTCCTTGATTAATACTACAATAGTTGTTTCATCATCAATTAGTTAAACAACGAGTAGTGATAATTCCGCGATTACTATTCGCACGATCTAACCTGATACTTCCCTATTTGATCCTTGGAATCACAAGTGGTATCAGAGCCTCGTGCTCATTGATCTAGATCAATTGATCTATCAGTTGTAGATTTGTTTAAGTATTTGTTTATATCATTAGGTGTAACAGGTTTTTGATTAGATCTATTGATTTTGAGTAACATTACTTTAGGGTGTTTATAACAGGGCCTGAGAGTTCATAACTCAGATTTGAGCATGTTGTTGAAGGAATTAATCAAACACAAGTTGAGTTAAGCTAATTGATAGCTAACAAAGGAATTCTACTCAACAATTTGGTAGAATCAATTTTAAAAATCATTAAAACCTATTTTATTGTTCTTCAAGTACTGTACCATTGCTTGATTAACACCGATCTACATCAAAATCATTTTGATCAGTGGATTTGTGTTATTGATCGATTATCAACAGTTGTTCAAACAAATTTGAACAAATATTATAATCAAGATCCTCAATTGCATCTCGTTTGAGAACGTATAGAGAGGATTGACTAATTTTGACTTCAACTTCTTAATTAACCAATAATTAAGAGTTTGTCATTCATCATATCATTTACAAAGGAATTCTATTTTAGTTAACAGTCACCAAATTAACTAAAATGTAATTCATTTTTTGGATAAGCTTACCAACCTGCGAAGTTGGAAAAAAAGCTAATTTCAAAACATGGAAAATCAGATTCAGAAATCATGTGAATTACACTCATTCTGTTTTGTGGGTGTCCATCTCTGAAGGTCTTTACATTCCACCAACACTTGGACCTGATTACAAGGACAACAATTAGCCCATAAGTCTGAAGGATCTGTTACCTGAAGATGTAAAGAAGGTCAAATTAGACATTAAAGCCTATAGTATGTTTACTATGGCTTTACCTGAAGACCACTTAATCAAGGTGTGAAGCATACAAAACATCCAACTCCTTATTAAAGATTCTTCACACTCTATGTGAAGGGAGTGATGAGATCAGAAGCATAAGGAAGGATACACTTCATTCACAATATGAAACTTTCCATCATATTGAGGGTGAATCTGTTCCTCAACATCTCCACAGGTTCATGCAATTGGTCACTGAGATGAACATCCTGGAGTTAAAATACAGCGATGAGGAGTTAAACAAAAACATTTTCCATACATTACTAGAAAGTTAGACTTAAACAGTATCCATGTTCAAGAATACCCTTGATCTAAAATTCATTAGGTTAGATACTTTGGTAACTAAGGTAGAAGCACTTGAACTAAATGTGAAAACAAGAAACAAGAGTGTAAAGAAACCAATTGCTCCATACCAGTTCAAAGAAACTAAGGGTGTTGAAAGTGCTTTTATTTCCAATCATGATAATGGAAGCTCTTATGCTTTGAGTGATGATGAAAAGAAGTTGGTTTTTATGCTTCATGGTCATCTAAATCAAACTCTCAAAACAATTCAACAAGGAAAAAGACGGGGAAACATGATGAGGGAAAAAACCCAAATGCTACAACAACAAAGGGATCCCCCTCCAACAAAAACAATCATCAATATGAACCAATCACTATGTTTCTTGATTTAGAAGACAAAAGGCATCTTTTGCAGCATTCAGTTCAAGCTTTCAAGCTTACTTGGATAGCACTTTAACCCATGCATACATTTGCCAGCAAGATCTTGAAGAATAACATCTAGATGAAGTAGAAGAGATGGATCTGCAATGGCAAATGGCCATGATTGCTTACAGAGCCAAAATGTATATTAGAAGAAACAATGGATTGGCAGATGCAGGGAGAACAACAAAGATTGGTGTTGATAAGTCAAACGTGAGATGTTATAAATGAAATCTATATGGTCATTTCTTAAGGGAATGCAATCAGCAATCCACCAATGATTTGAGACAAACTCAACAACACCAGCCATAACAACAATCAACAAATCAAAGGACCTTCATATAGCCTCAACTTACAAATTCATCCCAGCAGCCACAAGTTCATCCATAGGAACAAGCAAACCAAAGAAACTCTGTTGATCATTCTGCAAGATGGAACTTGTGATTGGAGCATGTATAAGAAAGAGTTGTTAGAAGAAAATCAAGCATTGATGGCCAACATGAAGAACTAAGTCCCACCTATGGCTAGAGAGGTAAGGGATAGATAGTGTTCATCTAGCTATGTTGAAAAGGTAGAAAGATATAGGTCCATGCTCAATAACTGGCTAACAAAGTAAAAGAAACAATAATTTTGAATGAATCTCATGTAAGAGAACATAAATTATATCAGATCAAAATCACTTCCTTACAAAAAGGATTTGGATGAACTTGTTTTTAAAAATTACAATCTGAAAGCTTAAGTTGAGTATCTACCACCTCATTAACAAAATCAATCTGATCATGCATCAACTGAAGTGAAACTTCATAAGTTTCGATTATCATCTCAACAATATGAGAAACTCTTGAATTCTCATATTGAATCAAAGAACAGGTACGGGTTAGGTTTTAATGCTGTAGCACCATACTGAATGATAACTATACCCCTTTACTTGAGCCTATTACCACCAGCTTGTCAAACCATTTTTGCCAAGCACCAAAATTGAACCAAAATCTAAATTTAATCAATTAGTAAATGCTAATGATTTTGAGTTGAGTGAAACTGAGTCTTCTAAATCAGAGGTTTCAAAACAAGATGAACTAGAATTGGACTATGATGGATGGGGTGTTTTGAATGAGTCTGATGAACATAATGAGCAAAAATATGATGGTTAAGGCCCCGCTCACCGGGCACCTTACTGTTGGTCATCATCACACGTAAAACATACATTTAATACATGATCATAAAATACGCAGCGGAATTTATAAAACATACATTCTCATTTCATCATAAAAGCTTTTACATCATTGTCTTGGTTACAAAATACAAGCTTTCCTTACATTGCTTAACTATACTATGATTGCTGCTGATGCATACTCCACAGCAATCATAGGGTCATACAGCGACCTCTACCGAAAGAAACTAATAAAAAGAAAATATATCTTCTTCATTGAGAAGATATTAAGTTCAAAAATATATTTTTCTTCATAAAGAAGATTTCTTAAATAATCCTGTTTATCAGGATTATCAAGAAATCTTGCATTTGCATGCAACATGATGTGTTGCGCGCATTACGGGCCCACAACACATGATGTGGCAGCATAATCAAAAAGTGAATGCCATCCGAAAAGAGCTGAGTAGTCGCTTCGTGCCATCCTCAGCAACACTACCTGCCAACTGGAAAACACATAAAAGTCAGCGTTGCTGAGTGAGTTCTAGTTTTATAATAAAACATACTTTCATTCTCATTAACTGTTCTTCCATACATGTGTTCACACATCATACGTACACGTAGATAATATTATTATTATCTCATTATTCATTACTTACTTTCATTCGTGTACACTTCATCATTCTCGTTTACCTTCATACATACATACTTTACATACTTTCGTACGTACTTTACTTTCATTCATACATTCATTACTTACGTTCGAACATTCATTACGTTCATTCATACTTTCATTACTTCGTTCGAACGTTCATTACATTCGGCGACATGTACAATACCCCACTTTCATCATACATACTACTGGTGCTGGACCTGTGGTGGTTAGCCACGAACGTTGTGCACAAATGCTGATCCAGTCACCTGGGGTAGGTACATGCACCACTTATCTTTTCACTTTACTTCTGGATCAATGCCATATGCTCTACCCCGAACGTTGTGCACAAATGCGGGTGCTGGACCTGTGATGATCAATCACGAACGTTGTGCACTAATGCTGATCCAGTCACCTAGGGTAAGCGGCAAGGATCCCATACATACTTCTGGTCAATCACAAAGACTGACCCCGATGTGCATCCTTCGGGGTAGCTAACCCGCACACCGTTGAGCTAACACCGGCCAGGGGTGTGCACCTCCTTTCATTTGCTTGCAAGCCTTACTTACATTCATTCATTCATTCGTTTATGCATGCATTCGTTCATCATGTCCCTTCTTTACTTATCTTTCACTTACGTTCTTAATACATTCTTTTCATTCTTTCATTCATTCACGTAAAGTTATTAAAGATAAGACACATACATAAGGAACACAAATACTTACATATCATCAGTATTCACCATCTATCATGGCAACATCATACTAACATACATACATCATACATACACTTCTACATTCACTCACATCAGCCATGTTCGGGCGATGAACTATCACCAGTCGCATGTCCTCCATGCGACTGGGCCATGCGATTGGGCTATCATGCGAATGGGTACTCAAGCGTGCGATTGAACCTCCTTCCGTACGACTAGACACTATGCGACTGGGCTATATGCGACTAACTCTTAACCGTCCGACTGAACTACTCTGCGATTGAACTTATGCGACCGAAACCCTCAGTCGCATCACCTATCGTGCGATTGAGGCTCAATCGGGCGTCTGAGCCTCAGTCGGGCGATTGGACATCAACTAACACTCATTCGGCCGAATGGCCCTTCAGTCGCATAACCCTAACTGGGCAGCGACTGGAGTTCTTCATGAACAGCAGTCGCGAACTCCCGCACCCAAACTCGTCTTAAACCCGTTTTTAGCCCAAATCGACCCTCCCTAGCCTCAAGGATTCATACTAGGACATCATACAAGCATATACAAGTCCTACTTCATACCATAAACACATTACTCAAGATTTACCCAAATGGGTCAAACTTAAACTATTTCAAAAATAGGGTTTATATGTGAATCCAGCCCCAAAATGTTAGAAAACATGTAATGAGGGGTTCTAGAACTCACCTTAACAGGTAGAAGTTGGTGAGCTTCGATTTGGCTAGCCTTTCGACAGATTCGGAGCTCGGACAGCACTTCCCCTCTCTTCTTCTCTGCTCTCTGTCGCTCTCTGCTCCTTTCCCGACTGAAATTTGGGAAGGAGAATGGAGCTACTCCCCTTTTATACCCGTAGCTCATTCGCATCTGGTCCAGGGGCGACTGGACCTTCAGTCGCATCAACACTATGCGATTGGACCCCAATCGCACGTGTTCCATGCGGCTCATACTTCATTCGGGCGGTTGAACTCCAATCGTGCGGTTGAGCTTCAATCGGCCGAATAGCCATGCGGTTGAACCTCCAGTCGCATAAATCACAGGCGACTGAGGCTCAGTCGTACATAGCCTACCAAAAAGTCAAACTTCCGGGTGTTACAAGTCCACCCCCCTTATTTTAGGTTTCGTCCCCGAAACCTGTCATTCCTCGAACAATCGTGGGTAATGCTGCCTCATTTCTTCTTCAGTTTCCCACGTCGACTCGGATCCCTTCCTGTGCCGCCACTGTACACGCACAAGGGGAACCACTTTATTTCTCAACCTCTTCTCTTTGCGATCTATGATCGCCACTGGTTGCTCTACATAATTGAGCTTTTCGTCTACCTCGATATCATCCAGTGGAACGACCATGTCTTCGTCCGCCAAACACTTCCTCAGATGAGACACGTGGAAAGTCGGGTGGATTCCACTTAGTTCATCTGGCAGATCTAACCTATAAGCCACCTCTCCTACTCGAGCGATGATTCGGAAAGGGCCTATATAACGCGGACTCAACTTGCCTCGTTTCCGGAACCGAATGATACCCTTCCAGGGTGAGACCTTCAACATAACCCGATCTCCTACCTGGAACTCAATCGGCCTGCGTCGTTTGTCGGCATACGATTTCTGTCGGTCTTTGGCTGCCTTCATATAAGCTTTAATTCTTTCGAGCTTTTCAGTCGTAGCTTCGACCACTTCGACGCTCCCCAATTCTTTCTGACCAATTTCACCCCAACAGACGGGTGTCCTGCATCGCCTACCGTATAGCATTTCGTAAGGTGGCATGCCGATACTGGCATGATAACTGTTGTGTATGAGAACTCAGCTAACGGTAGATGGTCATCCCAACTTCCCCCGAAGTCAATAACACATGCTCGGAGCATGTCCTCCAAAGTCTGAATGGTCCTTTCTGACTGACCATCAATTTGAGGATGATAAGCGTGCTAATATGCAATCTCGTCCCCATAGCATCGTGGAATTTCTTCCAGAATTTGGATGTAAACCGGGTGTCGCGATCAGACACAACGACACCGGTACACCATGACGAGTCACGATCTCTTTGATGAAAAGATCGGCCAACCTTTCGGACGAATATGTCTCCCTCATCGGTAAGAAGTGAGCACTCTTCGTCAATCGATCCACAATCACCCAGATCGTATCATACCCTTTCGGGGTACGTGGCAGCTTTGTGATAAAATCCATGGTGATGTGCTCCCACTTCCATTCCGGTATGTCCAACAGTTGAATCTTTCCATACGGCTTCTGGTGCTCTGCCTTTACTTGCAAACAAGTGAGGCATTTACTCACATACTCCACCACATCACGTTTCATACCCGGCCACCAGTAATCTTTCCTCATATCTTGGTACATTTTGGTAGCACCGGGATGAATGGAGTATCGAGACTTATGAGCTTCATCCAAAATCTTCATTCGCAGATCCCAAGACGAGGAATCCACATACGCCCAAACCGAGTTCTAACACCCGTTGCGTTCTCACCCAACTCCGCGACTAGACCTCTCATGCGTTCAGAGTTAAGATGTTCGTCTTTCAAAGCTTCATCTTGGAACTCTTTGACCTGCTTCATTACATCGGAGGTCATGATTAGCTGGTACGCCTTCACCCGAATTGGCTCGGGCCTCTCCTTTCGGCTAAGGGCATCCGCCACCACGTTGGCTTTGCCCGGATGGTAATGGATCTCACAATCATAGTCCTTTATAAGTTCCAACCATCGCCGTTGCCTCATATTCAGATCTTTTTGCTCGAAGAAGTACTTCAAGCTTTTGTGGTCCGTAAAGATGGTGCACTTCGTCCCGTACAAATAGTGCCGCCAAATCTTCAACGCGAAAACCACAGCTGCTAGCTCCAAGTCATGAGTAGGGTAATTAACCTCATGAACTTTCAGTGTCGGGATGCATAGGCTATCACTTTTCCCCTTTGCATCAATACACATCCCAACCCCGAGTAGGAAGCATCAGAATAAACTACTAAATCTTCACTCCCATCGGGTAGTGCCAATACTGGAGCTTGGGTCAATCTTGTCTTCAGTTCTTCGAAGGCCTTCTCTTGAGCTTGACCCCATACATACTTCACATCCTTCCGGGTCAACTTGGTCAGTGGAGAAGCAATTTTGGAAAAGTCCTGGATGAACCTTCGGTAGTAACCCGCCAAGCCCAAGAAACTACGGATCTCGGATAACGTCTTTGGAGACTTCCATTGCATCACTGCTTCCACTTTCGCCGGATCGACCATAATCCCATCCGGATTTACCACGTGACCCAAGAATTGAACTTCACGCAACCAGAATGCACACTTGGAGAATTTAGCATACAACTTCTCCCTTCTCAACGTCTCCAGAACTTCGCGAATGTGACCGGCATGCTCAGTCTCGTTCTTCGAAAAAATCAAGATGTCATCGATGAATACAATCACTGATTTATCCAACATCGGCCGGCACACTCTGTTCATCAGGTCCATAAAAGCAGCTGGCGCATTGGTCAACCCAAACGACATAACGAGGAACTCATAATGACCGTAGCGCGTACGAAAAGCTGTTTTAGGGATATCCTGCTCCTTCACCTTCAGTTGATGGTAGCCTCATCGAAGATCTATACGTGAAAACCAACTAGCACCCTGAAGTTGATCAAACAAGTCGTCGATCCTCGGCAAGGGGTATCTGTTCTTTACTGTCAGCTTATTCAACTCGCGGTAGTCGATGCACATCCTCATACTACCGTCCTTCTTCTTTACAAACAGGACCGGAGCACCCCAAGGTGAGATACTCGGTCGAATAAACCCCTTATCCAACAGCTCTTGTAACTGCTCCATCAACTCTTTCATCTCCGTCGGGGCCAATCGGTATGGTGCCTTGGCAACAGGTTGGGCGCCTGGTACTAAATCAATCTGGAACTCGATCTCTCTGTCAGGTGGCAATCCCGATAAGTCTTCCGGGAACACGTCTGGGAACTCACACACAACCGGAACATCAGACAGTTGTGGTGCTGGCTTCTCTACATCTTTCACATAACATAAATAGGCGTTACATCCACGCCTCATACATTTCCCCGCCACTGCCATTGAGATCACCTTCGGAATCGTAGTAACCCGATCCCCATAAACTGTCACTGGACTACCGTCAGGCGCTGTCAAACTGATCATCTTCTTGCGACACACAATGTTCGCCTCGAAATCTGCCAACCAATCCATTCCAAGCACCAAATCGAAACCGCCTAACGTCATCGCAAAGGGTTTAACTGGGAATTTGTGACCCTCCAGTTCTACATCGCAACCCTCAATTACCTCTGAAATCCTGGTGGTTTTACCTATAGCAGTCTCTACATCAAACGGCACATCCACACGCCTACTACTAACGGGCAATTTGGCACAAAAAGCAGCAGAAATGAAACTCCTACTGGCACCCGAATCAAATAACACAGAGGCTAAAGTTTGGTTCACCAGAAACGTACCGGACACTACATCGGGGTCCGTCCTCGCCTCTTCCTGCGTCATCGTAAATGCCCTGGCGCTCGCTTTCGACCCTTCACCCCCTGTCTTCTTCACGCCGGAACCCTCAGATCTTGGCTTCTTGCAGTCTTTATTCATATGAACACTTTCCCCACAGTTAAAGCACCTCATCCCTTTACACTCTTTGGCCATATGACCGGGCTTTCCACACTTGAAACATGCATTCAGCCCCCATCTGCACTCACCACCGTGCTCTCGCCCACACTTCCCACACTTTCTCGACCCTGCACTTGTCACGACCACACGACGATCATCAACCCGTGCCTTCTTACTACTTGTCGAAGTATCACCCCGACCAAACCTCTTTCCCTGCCACTTCCTCTCATCACTTCCCTTCTTACTGCCCTCAGATTTCACCAACGCAGCTCGTTCATCGTACAACCTCCCAGCTAAATCCACCGCCGACCTGAAAGTACTGGGTCGGGCGGAAATCAAATGCCAACGAATTTCAGCTGGTAACCCCTGAATATACCGGTTAATCTTGCGAGACACCGGCGTCACTTGCTCTGGCACCAACCGTGCCATGTCGTTGAACTTGGTGGTGTATTGTTGGTGGGTCATCGTTCCCGCCTCCAACTGCAGGAACTCTCTCTCAACTCTGTCCATCTCTCGACGAGGACTAAACTCCTCGATCACCATTCTCTTCAACTCAGACCACTTCATTTTCCCAATGGCCCTGCTACCCTCGGCCTGGACAATATTGTCCCACCAGCACAATGCCGTCCCCGTAAATGAGTGGGTAGCAAACTTTACCTTTTTATCCTCCTGGCAGTCACTGATATCAAGGACCGCCTCCATCTCTCTCACCCATTGGTGAGCGTCAGCAGCCGTACCCGAACCATCAAAAGTCGGAGGCTTGCATCTCATAAATTTCCCGTAATCACAACCCGGGCTGTCCCCCCTTACCTGTTCTTCCTCCTCTTCCTCTTCGTCATCGGACGATACCGTTTCTGCCTCTGTCTGTTGCTGTCTACCGGAGGACCGTTTCCTCCCTCGTCTATCATCCTCGCGTACTGCCTTTATCACTTCGGTCATTACAGACGGTAAGATCGTCTGCATAGCCTGGTGCACTTCCTCAATCACTGCCTCTTTTACCGAGGCTCTCAACTTGGCGCTTTCGTCTGTCTCCTCCTGATGAGGAATCTCGTTCTCCTCACGAACTACTTTCTCTTTCCTAGATCTTCCTCGCGTGATACGCGGCTCATCACCACGTCCACCATCACGGAAGCATCAGATGATCTATCACCGACCATCTTCTATCACACTGAAAGATTCAAACACCAACACGGTCATTCAAGGAAATAGCTCAGTTTATGTTAAGTACAGTAAGTCCCTAATTACAGTGGCCAGTTGTGATTAGCCACTTACTCTACTCTTCACACCCCGAGCATCACCTGTCCTGACTACATTAGCATCTAAGTCTAACAGTACACGTAATTCACATAACAAGCGCACGTAATACCAGTTAATCTTTAAGAAAAATACCTGATGGCACGCGACTACTCAGATGGCATTCTCATTCTCCCTGTCCCATTCTCAGTTTAAGTCTAGGTTTATTATGAAAATTACCCATTTTACTTAAACTTTGGCTCTGATACCAACTTGTAAGGCCCCGCTCACCGGGCACCTTACTGTTGGTCATCATCACACGTAAAACATACATTTAATACATGATCATAAAATACGCAGCGGAATTTATAAAACATACATTCTCATTTCATCATAAAAGCTTTTACATCATTGTCTTGGTTACAAAATACAAGCTTTTCCTTACATGCTTAACTATACTATGATTGCTGCTGATGCATATTCCACAGCAATCATAGGGTCATACAGCGACCTCTACCGAAAGAAACTAATAAAAAGAAAATATATTCTTCTTCATTGAGAAGATATTAAGTTCAAAATATATTTTTCTTCATAAAGAAGATTTCTTAAATAATCCTGTTTATCAGGATTATCAAGAAATCTTGCATTTGCATGCAACATGATGTGTTGCGCGCATTACGGGCCCACAACACATGATGTGGCAGCATAATCAAAAAGTGAATGCCATCCCAAAAGAGCTGAGTAGTCGCCTCGTGCCATCCTCAGCAACACTACCTGCCAACTGGAAAACACATAAAAGTCAGCGTTGCTGAGTGAGTTCTAGTTTTATAATAAAACATACTTTCATTCTCATTAACTGTTCTTCCATACATGTGTTCACACATCATACGTACACGTAGATAATATTATTATTATCTCATCATTCATTACTTACTTTCATTCGTGTACACTTCATCATTCTCGTTTACCTTCATACATACATACTTTACATACTTTCGTACGTACTTTACTTTCATTCATACATTCATTACTTACGTTCGAACATTCATTACGTTCATTCATACTTTCATTACTTTCGTTCGAACGTTCATTACATTCGGTGACATGTACAATACCCCACTTTCATCATACATACTACTGGTGCTGGACCTGTGGTGGTTAGCCACGAACGTTGTGCACAAATGCTGATCCAGTCACCTGGGGTAGGTACATGCACCACTTATCTTTTCACTTTACTTCTGGATCAATGCCATATGCTCTACCCCGAACGTTGTGCACAAATGCGGGTGCTGGACCTGTGATGATCAATCACGAACGTTGTGCACTAATGCTGATCCAGTCACCTAGGGTAAGCGGCAAGGATCCCATACATACTTCTGGTCAATCACAAAGACTGACCCCGATGTGCATCCTTCGGGGTAGCTAACCCGCACACCGTTGAGCTAACACCTGCCAGGGGTGTGCACCTCCTTTCATTTGCTTGCAAGCCTTACTTACATTCATTCATTCATTCGTTTATGCATGCATTCGTTCATCATGTCCCTTCTTTGCTTATCTTTCACTTTACGTTCTTAATACATTCTTTTCATTCTTTCATTCACACGTAAAGTTATTAAAGATAAGACACATATAAATAAGGAACACAAATACTTACATATCATCAGTATTCACCATCTATCATGGCAACATCATACTAACATACATACATCATACATACACTTCTACATTCACTCACATCAGCCCTGTTCGGGCGACTGAACTATCCCAGTCGCATGTCCTCCATGCGACTGGGCCATGCGATTGGGCTATCATGCGAATGGGTACTCAAGCGTGCGATTGAACCTCCTTCCGTACGACTAGACACTATGCGACTGGGCTATATGCGACTAACTCTTAACCGTCCGACTGAACTACTCTGCGATTGAACTTATGCGACCGAAACCCTCAGTCGCATCACCTATCGTGCGATTGAGGCTCAATCGGGCGTCTGAGCCTCAGTCGGGCGATTGGACATCAACTAACACTCATTCGGCCGAATGGCCCTTCATCGCATAACCCTAACTGGGCAGCGACTGGAGTTCTTCATGAACAGCAGTCGCGAACTCCCGCACCCAAACTCGTCTTAAACCCGTTTTTAGCCCAAATCGACCCTCCCTAGCCTCAAGGATTCATACTAGGACATCATACAAGCATATACAAGTCCTACTTCATACCATAAACACATTACTCAAGATTTACCCAAATGGGTCAAACTTACACTATTTCAAAAATAGGGTTTATATGTGAATCCAGCCCCAAAATCGTTAGAAAACATGTAAATGAGGGGTTCTAGAACTCACCTTAACAGGTAGAAGTTGGTGAGGCTAGCCTTTCGACAGATTCGGAGCTCGGACAGCACTTCCCCTCTCTTCTTCTCTGCTCTCTATCGCTCTCTGCTCCTTTCCCGACTGAAATTTGGGAATAAGAATCGAGCTACTCCCCTTTTATACCCGTAGCTCATTCGCATCTGGTCCAGGGGCGACTGGACCTTCAGTCGCATCAACACTATGCGATTGGACCCCAATCGCACGTGTTCCATGCGGCTCATACTTCATTCGGGGTTGAACTCCAATCGTGCGGTTGAGCTTCAATCGGCCGAATAGCCATGCGGTTGAACCTCCAGTCGCATAAATCACAGGCGACTGAGGCTCAGTCGCATAGCCTACCAAAAAGTCAAACTTCCGGGTGTTACAGTTTGGGTAAGAGAAAGAATGCTTCATTTGAACCAATCATGCCCACAGTTCTTGATGAGATAAAGCTACCTTATCCTTCAAAGCAAAGAAGTTTGTTGAAAACCATCTACGAGAGAATATCTCAGTTGAATGAAGGACTTCATGAGCTAAATAAGCAGCATAAATCACATTGAACAAAAAGAACAACTGAAGCTGAAGTCACACTTGACACTACGGAAGGGGCAAAAATCACTTCTGTAGAAAAGCCAAAGACTTCCGTAGAACTTCTACCAAAGAAGAAAAATATTGATCTGTCAACACAATCAACATCCGTAGAAGATCTACAGAATAATAAGTCATTAGCTGAATCAAACACCATCAAGAAGAAAACCAAGCAAAACAAAACCGTGAATCCTGAACAACAGAAATGTTAATCTTTGATAATTTGATAGGATCACATGTAATACAAACACAATAATCAAGTCAAAGACAATTACAAAGTGTATGTAGCAGATTCGTTCAAGTCTATCTAACCTACACAAGTCTAAGCTATATACACTATCAATAAACAAAGGAACTAACTAATTACAAAACTAGTCCCTATACTATGACAAAAACATAAAAGACACATAAAGAGAAAATGTTAATCTTTAAAGAAGCACTAACAATACTCCCCTATGATTTACATTGTCTTCTGTCTTCAAAATCTTCAGTCTTCTCAGCTTGTTCTTCTTTTTGTCTTCATTCTCTAATCTTCACTTGATCTTCAATCTTCATTCTTCTATTGATCTTGAATCTTTAATCTTCAATCTTCAAACATCAAAGAAATCCTCAGGCTCTTCTTTGATTTTGAACATTGGTTTTTTCTTGAATAATTCTTGCTCCTTTAAGGCATTGGCTATGGCAGACTTGAATTTGCTAGCTAAAATCCCTTGTTCTGGTCTTGATTCATTAGTTTTAATCTCCATCCTGCTCATCCTCTCCAAGGTGTCCTTTGATAATCCTATTATGTCTATATTGGTATATAACTCAATTGGTTTGAACTTTCCTTTGAGTATACATCCAATACACCTTTTCTTGTAATTCTCATAAACTCTATATCTTTGATATCTTTCTTTATAATGTTAGCATAAGCAAGGGCTTTCCTCAGAGAAATTCTTTCCATTGTTGCATTCATCACATTAATAATGGAAAGAAAGTACTTTTTGTCTTGTTCAGCAATCTCTGGAAATACTTTTTCAAACTTTTGAATATAGAGAAATGAAATGTAACTCGAATGTAACAATTTAAGCTCAAATGCACCAAAAAACGGTGATCATATCATCATCCCAGTGCTCGAGATTCTAAACCAATTTAAGCTCAAACGTCTCCGTGTTATAAAACCATCTTAGGATTGGTTTTGACTTTTGTGTTCCGTCAATCACCTTCAATCCTGGTGTTGTAACTTTTTCAAAATATTTATCACAAAATTCAACCAGGAAATGCTCTTCCTCTGATTGTATTCCCTTTATCTTTTTATTCTTTTTTCACGAAGCAAAGTACTCCTTGTCCTCTTGATCACATCTTGTTTGAAGGAAAGTAATTGCTCTAGATATACCTCTTCTTAAAAGTTCAACAAACATATCTCCTCTTTTAGCTCCAGATGGATTGATAAGTGGCAGTTTATTCAACTTTTTCAAGTCTTGCACTGGAAGTTTGATGATACTACGGTAAAAGTGATATACATCACATACAGCATTCACTCTCTTTATCAAAAGGCATCAAAAACTTTATCATACTTCCATGCTATTAACTTCACTTGGTTAGTAAAATCAGGAGAAATCATTGCATTCAGAAGTTCAGCAACTGATTGTCCTTTTTGCAAAACATTTCTTACCAAGTCACCAGTAGATCTTGCACTATAAAATAATAGTTTCTGCTCAGGAGAAGCTTTATAAGCTTGTTTCTCTAAACCAGAAAACATCTTTATAAACTCTCTTCTACTTTCATGAGCACTTGGATTTTAAGCCATTGACTTAATCTCTTGAGGCTTCAACATCCTCGTTTTCTTTGTAATATCCAAGTACTGAGGATTGTCAGTGTCAAGTATGATCATCTTGTTTGACTGCTTTTCAGTTTTCTGAAAACTCCTGACAAGGTTCCTTAAAGACAAAGATTGTAGTCTTTTTTGTCTCTTCCATGGATAATTACGTGCCTGTAACCGTGATCTTAAAGCTAGTATGCTCATATCTTCAGGATTAGGATGATGTAGCTCAGATCTAGGCACTTCTTCAATATTGATACTTTCTTGAGCTCTATTCCATTCACCATGCTCTACAACTATCTTATTCGGATCAATTGGAGCTACTGACTCAGCTGCAACGCATTTCTCATATTCATCATTTATCTGGGAAACAGTCAGTCTATCCAAAAATATTCGATTATACTTCATCCGTACTAGATAGTTATATCTGTCTTCAAAGTCTAGAGGTATTTCATCTTGTTCATGAATTGATTCTAGAGGTGAGAATGTTGTTTCAAAGTTTCCTTCAACAATATCCTCATCTTCCAGCACTTCATCGTACCAATCATCACTAAACTCCTCTTCTATATCATCAAGAGCACTAATTTTTTCTTGTGTAGTTTGCTCTTGTTCCTCATGAACTTCTTCCTCAAGAACTTCTTCTATTCTTTGAACCTTTGTAGAAGATTCAGGTAGTATTGGATCTCCTATCTCATCAATTTTCCTCTTTCCTTTATCCACCTCAGAAATATTTTCTACATCAATAGGAGTCATCTCAGATACAATAACAATATCTAGAGAATTTGGCTTTTGAGTCTCCTTCAAATTTTGCAACTCATCTTTCAACATTTTATTCTCTTCTATTAACTTCTTGTATTTTTCTTCCAGTAGATCATAATCTCTGATCATTACTTCAAAATTATTTATAACATCTTCTTTTTCTTTTGCAAAAACAACAAGTTTTTCATCTTTACTTTGAGTATCTTCTTTGAGCTTTACATTTTCTTCTTTCAACATAGTTATTTCCTTTTCAAGAGACATGTTTATTTCTTCAGTTTCTCATTTTCACCTTTCAATTCAACTAAAATTCTCTCTTGAGCACTGTTTTATTCTTTCAATTTCTCCGACTCTTCAGCATCTATAATGTCATCAGTCTGTACAGACACATTTTGTGCTGTAATGACTGGCATGTCTTCAGATTCTACAGGAGATGTGCCTTGAAAGACAGGGTCAGAAACCATAGCTTCCATAAACTCAAAATCAAATGTTTGATTTTGAACATCAACTTCAGCTTCTTCATCGTCTTGAGCTTCTGCCATTTGTTCAGCATGAGTTTCACCAACATCTTGTGTTTCTTCAGCATGATCAGATAAAGTGGCTTTGCTACTATCATCTTGATGTGGCTCTGTTGCACCATCATCTCCATCAACATCACCATCATCTCCATCAACATCACCATCATCTGATGAGCTTTCAGCAGCTTCATCATCATCTTCATCACTTTCATCATCCTTTTCATCAATAATCTCATCAACAACATCCTCAATAAGATCATTTGGATCTATTGGTTCATCTCCAAACAAATGAAAGTTTTGTTGATTAATATCCACCTCATCCATAGGTACATTTCACATGTAATCAAATAGAGGTATATTTGGAGCACCAGTGATAACTGTCAGTCTTTTGCATACAACTTCGGACATATGTTCCAGCTCCAGTCTATCACCTTCAACTCCATCAACATACAAGTCAGGATGATCTTCATTTATAAGCAGCTAAAGAAACCTCGGATACATCAAGTACTTATTTCTTCTTCCTCACTCTAAATTATAGATAAATCCATTCATAATCCACTTAGCCATATTAATCTTCTGTTAGTGGCTAAGGCTATGATGGGAGATGCAATGTCCACTGGGAATGAATCCCATTAAGCACTTCTTTTGGACATGCATTGTTGAAAGATATAACAGAGTAGTTTCCAATGTTTGTACACCCTAGCCATGAAAAACTGTTTCTTATGGAAATGGTCAGGGGACCCATCAGCATAAATACATCTCTACATTCATTGAATGTATACTCTGATAAATCTTGAGGATCAGTCTCCCCCAATCTAAGAGCTACTCTAATTGCTTGCTCAAAGACTTCAAGCATCCTATCATTTGTAATGAATTCTCTAACAACTTTGTTTCCTTCATCATTTCTTTCGACCACAGCTGTTCTTGAAAATCTTTTAATAAGTCTTGCATTGATCTAGTACACATGGCATATACATATTTAGTTCTCAACAGAAATCTAATAATCTCCTCATAGCCAGCTGCCTCTCTACTTTCTTCATCCAAATAAGCAGCTACATTATGCTTTGGTTCAAATTTCAGTTCAGCCATCTGCACAAACAAACACACAAAATTTAGATATCTTGATTTATTTGAAATAATTTGGTTTTATCAAACTTTGAATTAATTATAACACCCGTATTCTTTTTAAAGAAATAAAAGTATAAAAGTGAAAGAAAAAGAGAGAAAAGAAAGTCAACTAAAAGTGGAAGGGGCAAAAGTGTCAAGAGTACAAAATTTATAATTATCTTGTACTAAAGGTGGTATGGCCGCCCATAACATCCAATCCCAGCTGCTTTTCGATAAAAAGAAAAGAAAGAAGAGTAGAAGAGAAGAGATTTCGGATTCCAGAGAGAGAAAACAACTGAAATCGAAATTGGTAAGCAATTTATGAGTTTTTGGGTTCGGTTTTATAAATTTTTGGCCAAGTAGCTGAATTGTATGTGTTCTTATGTGTATATGTGGTCGGATTGTGTGTTTAGACAGATATAGGTGTTCGGATCCTTTGAGAAGTCCAAGATTTAGAGTATAAAGCTTGAAAGCAGCTAAGGTGAGTTCTAGATCCCCTTTTTACATGTTTTCAAATGATTTTGGGGCCGGAATATACATGTATGTATGTTTTTATAAGGTTGGGTATTATACCCGTATGTTCATATGCATGTGTATGTGGGTCGGGTATGTTTTGGAAAATGTATTGTTATGATTATGTTAAGTTCATGCTTAGAATGGTATAGGAATGTTTAGAACTAAGTGATATAGTGTTTGGGACTGGAAACAACTTAAAAATATGTGTGCAGGTGGCTAATACGCCTACTTCAGGCTCATAAGCCTGAACAGAAGTGTTGAGGCTTATGCTCCCAAACAGTGCTCATGTGTCTGAAATTTAGAACTTAGAAAACTAAGTACAGGGTAATGAGTCTGAACAGTACTAATACGCCTGGATATTATGCCTTAGAAAAATTACAAGGTGATATGCCCAAATAGTGCTCTTACGCCCGAAAGTATGACTTAGAAACTAAATATAGGGTTATATGCCAGAATAGTACTCATACGCCTGAATTCTGACTTAGAAAAAACTAAGTGTAGGGTAATGAGCCTAAACAGCGCTCTTG
This sequence comes from Flaveria linearis, assembly GCA_024085815.1. NCBI lineage: Eukaryota > Viridiplantae > Streptophyta > Magnoliopsida > Asterales > Asteraceae > Flaveria > Flaveria linearis. Next base: position 28,693,457 of record CM044006.1, read on the forward strand.
TGCCCGAAACAATGACTTAGAAAACTAAGTGTAGGGTGATGAGCCTAAATAGTGCTCTTACACCTGGAATTATTTCTAAGTGTAAGGTGATATGTCACAACAGTGCTCATGCGCCTAGACAGGGCTCATGCGCCCAAATAGTCCTCATGCGCCTAGAATTTTTATACTTAGAAATTTTTACAGGATTTTTCTGGGAATCTGGGTTTTAGCGTTTGACCGAGGTTGACCAAGGGCTATTTAATGATGATGTTTATGCATGCAATGATGATTAATGATTGACCCTTGTTATTATTACCGATATTATTATCAGTAATTATTTATTATTAACAATATTATTATTATTATTTTAATATTGTTAAGTATGAAATGGCATGATGAAGAATGTTTAAAATTTAACGAAGTGTATAATCATTAATAATTAAAATATTAATGATGAAGAAAATGGAACGTAAATGAATAAGTAAAGGCTTGCAAGCAAATGTATGGAGGTGCACACCCCTGGCAGGTGTTAGCTCAACTGTGATGCGGGTTAGCTACCCCGAAGGATGCACACAGGGTCAATCTTTGAGATTTACAATGAGGTGAGCAACTTTGTGTTGCAACAGACTCGGTTAGCAGGCAATCCGTGAGATTGCCACTGAGGTGAGCAACCATGTGTTGCAACAGACTTGGCTAACATACAATCGTGAGAGATCGATATGGAGGTGGGCAACTTTGTGTTCCAACAGACTCGGTTAGCAGACAATCTTGAGGTTGCCACTGAGGTGAGCAACCATGTGTTGCAATAGACTTGGCTAACATACGATCGTGAGAGATCGATATGGTGGTGAGCGGCCTTATTGCCGCAACAGACTAGTAAGAACGAATGTAAAGACCGAAAGAGTAATGGAAAGAGTATGAATTGAACGAACGATGAGGATACTAATAATAATTATCATCCGTATGTATGAAAGATGTATGCTCACGAACGAAATATCATAATAAAGTACAAAACGGGATCCTCGTCATTCGACCTCAGTAATCCTGGCTGTGTGCCACGAAGAGGGTAAAGCCTGACGGGATCTAGATGATAAATGAATGATAATGAGTTACGATGAATGAACGAAAGCTAACGAATGAAATGAAAGATAATAAAGATATTATCTACATGTACGTATAATGTGTGGGCATGTACGAAAGTATAGTATGATCTGAAAAAGTAAAGTATTTTTCATTATAAACCTAGAACTCACTCAGCATCGCTGACATTTATGTATTTTCCAGTTTGCAGGTAAACGATGCTGAGGATGGCACCCTAAGATGGCTACTCGGCGGGACAAGACTGACATCCATTCATGTTTTGACGATACTGTTGTTTTGTAATTCATTCAACTAACCTTTTTGTAACTCATAAACTACAATGTATTGCTTAACAACAGTGTTATTATTGAAATGAATGGTTTTGGCTAAACAAATTCCGCTGCTTAAATTTATAATATGCAATGTCTTATGTAATTATTGCTGTGAATGACCAACTGTGAGCGTCCCGGGAACCGGGCCTTACAAGTTGGTATCAGAGCCATAGTTTAAGTGAAATGGGTAAATATTTTTAAAATAAACCTAAACTTAAACTGAAAATGGGACAGAAGGAGGGATGTCAGCCCGAGTAGCTACATGCCATCAGGTATTTCTTTTCTTAAAGTCAACCAGAATTATGTGTGTGTGTTATATGGCTTATGTGTTCTTAGTAGATTTAGATACTGATGTAGTCAGGATAGGAAATGTTTGGGGTGTGAAAAGTAAAGTAAGTGGCTAATCACAACTGGCCACTGTAATTAAGGACTTACTATACTTGACATAAACTGAGCTATTACCTTGAATGACTGTTTTGGTGTTTGAATCTTATAGTGCTTACGAAATGGCTGGGAAGAAACCTACCAAAGCTTCTAGAGGTAGAGGTAGACCGTGTGTGACTAGGAGCAGTGCTAAAGCTACTGAGACGATTCATGAGGACCCTGAGGTTCATGACCAAGATGAGGGAAACGAGAATGCCAACCTGAATGCCTCAGCTAGGGAGGCGATTGCCGATGAGGTACACCAGGTCCTGCAGGCAGTTATGCCATCTGTAGTGACCGATGTTATTCGAGCTGTGAGGAACGAGGAGAGAAAAGAGAAGGAGGATAGGCAGTAGGGGTGACGACTAAGGGATGCAGTTACGGGGCATTCCAGAGGTGCAAGCCCCCGACTTTTGATGGAAATGGCAATTATGCCGCCGCCCACCGTTGGGTAAGGGAGATGGAAGCAGTACTCGAGATCATCAAGTGCCGGGAGGATCAGAAGGTGAAGTTTGCCACCCACTCCTTTACTGACTCCGCACTATGCTGGTGGGACAACATCGTACAAGCTGAGGGTTCCAGGGCCATCAGGAAAATGAGATGGATAGAATTGAAGAAGCTGGTAATTGAGGAATTCTGTCCTCATAGGGAACTTGACAAAGTCGAGAGGGAGTTCCTACAACTTGAGGCGTGAACCATGACCCAGCAACAGTACACTACCAAGTTTAATGAGATGGCGAGGTTGGTGTCGGATCAGGTGACGCCGGTGTCTCGGAAGATCAACCGGTACATTCAGGGACTGCAAGCCGACATTCACAGTCACCTGATCGCTACTCGACCGAGCACCTTTAGGTCGGCAGTGGATTTGGCTGGAAGACTTTATGATGAGAGGGAAGTGATGGTGGTGGAGGCAAAGAAAGCTGGTGGTGCTGACCGAATTGGAATGGGAAGCGGTTCGGGCGTGGTGGTTTTACCCCGAGTAACAAGAAGATGAGGAGGGATGACCGTAGGGTGGGGTCATCAAGCTCGGGACCCAAAAGGTGTGACAAGTGTGGGAAGGAGCATGGCGGTGAATGTAGATGGGGGTTAAATATCTGTTTCAAGTGTGGGAAATCCGGTCATATGGCTACAGACTGTAAGGCTGCGAGGTGTTTCAACTGTGGGGAAAGTGGCCATATGAGTAAGGATTGCAGGAGGCCGAGGGCTGAGAGTTCCAGGGCAAAGAAGACGATCGGGACTGAAGGGCAGAAGGCAAGTGCCAGAGCTTTCACCATGACCAGGGAGGAGGCTAGGACGGACCCCGATGTTGTGTCAGGTACGTTTCTAGTAGATCAAACTCTTGCTTCTGTGTTATTTGATTCTGGAGCTAGTAGGAGTTTTATTTCTGCCAATTTCTGTGCTAAACTGCGTGTTAGTAGTAAATAATTGATGAACCCTTCAACGTAGAGACTGCTATTGGTAAGTCCACTAGGGTTACAAATGTGATAGAGGACTGTGCCATAGAGTTAGAAGGTCATAGGTTTTGCTGCTAAGTTACATGTGATGCCCCTAGGTGGATTTGATGTAGTACTAGGGATGGATTGGTTAGCAACCCATGAAGCGAATATCGTATGTCGTAAGAAAATGATTAGACTGACGGTGCCTGACGGAAGTCCGGCGACAATATATGGCGATCGGGTTATGACGATTCCAAAAGTAATTTTGATGGTGGTGGCGGGAAAGTGCATGAGACGTGGATGTAGCGCTTATCTAGCCTACGTGAAGGATGTGGACACGTCAACACCACAATTGTCCGATGTGCCAGTTGTGTGTGACTTTCCCGATGTGTTTCTAGAGGACCTATCGGGTGTGCCACCGGATCGCAAAATTGAATTTCAAATTGACCTGATACCCGGTGCCCAACCTATCGCTAAGGCACCGTATCGATTAGCTCCGACTGAGATGAAGGAGTTAGTGGAGCAACTGCAAGAATTACTCGATAAGGGTTTCATCAGACCGAGTATCTCTCCTTGGGGTTCTCCGGTCTTATTCGTGAAAAGGAAGGACGGTAGCATGAGAATGTGTATCAACTACCGTGAGTTAAATAAGTTGACGATAAAGAATCGGTGTCCGCTGCCGAGGATTGACGACTTGTTTGATCAGCTCCAAGGTGCCAGTTGGTTCTCGAGGATAGATCTTCGATCTGGCTACCATCAGTTGAAAGTAAAGGAGCAGGATATTCCTAAAACAGCTTTTCGTACGCGTTATGGACACTATGAGTTCCTCGTTATGTCCTTTGGTTTAACGAACACGCCAGCTGCTTTTATGGATTTAATGAATTGAGTATGCCGGCCGATGTTGGATAAATCAGTGATAGTGTTTATCGATGATGTCTTGATTTATTCAAGGAGCAAAGAAGAGCATGCTGGTCATATTCGAGAGGTGTTGGAGACTTTGAGAAAGGAGAAACTGTATGCTAAGTTCTCCAAGTGTCCATTCTGGCTACGCGAGGTGCAATTTCTGGGTCATGTGGTAAATGCGGAAGGAATCATGGTGGACCCAGCAATGGTTGAAGCCGTGATGCAGTGGAAGTCACCAAAGACGCCATCCGAGATTCGTAGCTTCTTGGGATTGGCCGGCTACTATAGAAGATTTATTCAAGACTTCTCCAAGATAGCCTCACCTTTGACTAAATTGACCCGCAAGGATGTGAAATTCGTGTGGGGTCGAGAGCAGGAGACTGCCTTTGAGGAGTTGAAGACGTGGCTAACACAAGCTCCTGTATTGACATCGCCCGAGGGAAATGACGACTTAGTGGTCTATTCGGATGCATCTTATTCTGGGCTAGGTTGCGTGTTGATGCAATGTGGAAGGGTAATAGCTTACGCATCTCGACAACTGAAAACCCACGAAGTCAACTACCCCACACACGATCTAGAATTAGCCGCGGTGGTTTTGCGTTGAAAATTTGGTGGCACTATCTATACGGGACAAAGTGCACCATCTTCACAGACCACAAAAGCTTGAAGTACTTCTTCGAGCAAAAGATCTAAACATGAGGCAGAGGCGATGGTTGGAGCTCATAAAGGATTATGATTGCGAAATCCATTAGCATCCGGGCAAGGCCAACGTGGTGGCAGATGCCCTTAGCCAAAAAGAAAGGCCTGAGCCGATCCGGGTGAAGGCTTATCAGCTGATTATGACCTCCGATGTGATGACACAGATTGAGGAGTTTCAAGACGAGGCTTTGAAAGAAGATCGTCTTAACTCCGAAAGGATGCGAGGTCTAGTTACAGAATTGGGTGAGAACACTCTTGGTGTTAAGACCCGATTCGGGCGAATGTGGATTCCTCGATACGAGGATCTACGTGGGAAGATTATGGATGAAGCCCATAAGACTCGATACTCCATTCATCCCGGTGCTACCAAGATGTATCATGATATGAAGAAAGATTATTGGTGGCCGGGTATGAAACGCGATGTAGTGGAGTTCGTGAGTAAGTGCCTTACTTGTCTCCAAGTGAAGGCAGAATACCAGAAACCGTACGGGAAAATCCAACCGTTGGATATACCCGAATGGAAGTGGGAGCATATTACCATGGACTTCATTACTAAGCTACCTCGTACATCGAGGGGATGCGATACTATTTGGGTGATTGTCGACCGACTAACAAAGAGTGCCCACTTCCTACCGATCCGCGAGATGTATTCATCCGAAAGATTGGCGGATCTGTTCATCAAGAAAATCGTAGCTCGGCATGGCGTGCCGGTGTCTATCGTGTCGGATCGTGACACCCGGTTTACGTCAAAATTTTGGAGAAGATTCCATGATGCAATGGGAACGAGGCTACACATTAGTACAGCCTATCATCCTCAGACGGACGGTCAGTCTGAGAGGACGATACAGATGCTCGAGGATATGCTTCGAGCATGCGTGATCGATTTTGGAGGAAGTTGGGAAGATCACTTACCGTTAGCAGAATTCTCGTACAACAACAGTTATCATGCCAGTATTGGCATGCCACCCTACGAGATGCTATACGGTAGGAGATGTAGGACGCCTGTGTGCTGGGGAGACATTGGTCAGAAAGAGTTAGGAGGAATTGAGGTGATCGAAGCTACGACTGAGAAGTTGGAAAAGATCAAAGCCTTCATGAAGGCGGTGAAAGATAGACAAAAGTCGTATGCTGACAAGAGGCGAAGACCAATAGAGTTCAAGGTTGGGGACCGAGTCATGTTGAAGGTCTCACCTTGGAAAGGGATTATTCGATTCAGAAAACGAGGTAAGCTAAGCCCGAGATATATAGGACCTTTCCGAATCATCGCGCGAGTAGGAGAGGTAGCCTATCGACTTGAACTACCAGATGAGTTATGTGGAATTCATCCCACATTCCATGTATCTCATCTGAGAAAGTGCTTAGCTGATGAGGATATGATTGCACCACTGGAGGACATTGAAATTGATGAAAGGCTTAATTATGTGGAGCAACCAGTGGTAATCATCGATCGTAAAGAGAATAGGTTAAGGAATAAAGTGGTTCCTCTTGTGCGTGTATAATGGAAGCACAGGAAGGGATCTGAATCCATATGGGAGACTGAGGAAGAGATGAGGCAGCATTATCCTCATCTGTATGAGGAATAACAGGTTTCGGGGACGAAACCTATATAAGGGGGGTGGACTTGTAACACCCGTATTCTTTTTAAAGAAATAAAAGTATAAAAGAGAAAGAAAAAGAGAGAAAAGAAAGTCAACTAAAAGTGGAAGGGGCAAAAGTGTCAAGAGTCAAAATTTATAATTATCTTGTACTAAAGGTGGTATGGCCGCCCATAACATCCAATCCCAGCTGCTTTTCGACAAAAAGAAAAGAAAGAAGAGTAGAAGAGAAGAGATTTCGGATTCTAGTGAGAGAAAACAACTGAAATCGAAATTGGTAAGCAATTTATGAGTTTTTGGGTTCGTTTTTATAGATTTTTTGCCAAGTAGCTGAATTGTATGTGTTCTTATGTGTATATGTGGTCGGATTGTGTGTTTAGATACATATAGGTGTTCGGATCCTTTGAGAGGTCCAAGATTTAGAGTATAAAACTTGAAAGCAGCTAAGGTGAGTTCTAGATCCCCTTTTTACATGATTTCAAATGATTTTGGGGCTGGAAAATACATGTATGTATGTTTTTATAAGGTTGGGTATTATACCCGTATGTTCATATGCATGTGTATGTGGGTCGGGTATGTTTTGGAAAATGTATTGTTATGATTATGTTATGTTCATGCTTAGAATGGTATAGGAATGTTTAGAACTAAGTGATATAGTGTTTGGGACTGGAAACAACTTAAAAATATGTGTGCAGGTGGCTAATACGCCTACATCAGGCTCATAAGCCTGAACAGAAGTGTTGAGGCTTATGCTCCCGAACAGTGCTCATGTGTCTGAAATTTAGAACTTAGAAAACTAAGTACAGGGTAATGAGTCTGAACAGTACTAATACGCCTGGATTTTATGCCTTAGAAAAATTACAAGGTGATATGCCCAAATAGTGCTCTTACGCCCGAAAGTATGACTTAGAAACTAAATTTAGGGTAATATGCCTGAATAGTACTCATACACCTGAATTCTGACTTAGAAAAACTAAAACTAATTTAGGGTAATATGCCTGAATAGTACTCATACACCTGAATTCTGACTTAGAAAAACTAAGTGTAGGGTAATGAGCCTAAACAATGCTCTTGTGCCCGAAATAATGACTTAGAAAACTAAGTGTAGGGTGATGAGCCTAAATAGTGCTCTTACGCCTGGAATTATTTTCTAAGTGTAAGGTGATAAGTCCCAACAGTGCTCATGCGCCCAGACAGGGCTCATGCGCCCAAATAGTTCTCATGCACCCAGAATTTTTATACTTAGAAATTTTTACAGGTTTTTTCTGGGAATCTGGGTTTTAGGGTTTGACCGAGGTTGACCAAGGGCTATTTAATGATGATGTTTTATGCATGCAATGATGATTAATGATTGACCCTTGTTATTATTACTGGTATTATTATCAGTAATTTATTATTATTAACAATATTATATTATTATTTTAATATTGTTAAGTATGAAATGGCATGATGAAGAATGTTTAAAATTTAACGAAGTGTATAATCATTAATAAGTAAAGTATTAATGATGAAGAAAATGGAACGTAAATGAATAAGTAAAGGCTTGCAAGCAAATGTATGGAGGTGCACACCCCTGGCAGGTGTTAGCTCAACTGTGATGCGGGTTAGCTACCTCGAAGGATGCACACAGGGTCAATCTTTGAGATTGACAATGAGGTGAGCAACTTTGCGTTACAACAGACTCGGTTAGCAGGCAATCCGTAAGATTGCCATTGAGGTGAGCAACCATGTGTTGCAACAGACTTGGCTAACATACAATCATGAGAGATCGAAATGGAGGTGAGCAACTTTGTATTGCAACAGACTCGGTTAGCGGGCAATCTTGAGATTGCCACTGAGGTGAGCAACCATGTGTTGCAACAGACTTGGCTAACATACGATCGTGAGAGATCGATATGGAGGTGAGCGGCCTTGTTGCCGCAACAGACTCCTAAGAACAAATGTAAAGACGAAAGAGTAATGGAAAGAGTATGAATTGAACGTACGATGAGGATAATAATAATAATTATTATCCATATGTATGAAATATGTATGCTCACGAACGAAATATCATAATAAAGTACAAAATGGGATTCTCGTCATTCGGCCTCAGTAATCCTGGCTGTGTGCCACGAAGAGGGTAAAGCCTGACGGGATCAGATGATAAATGAATGATAATGAGTTACGACGAATGAACGAAAGCTAACGAATGAAATGAGAGATAATAAAGATATTATCTACATGTACGTATAATGTGTGGGCATGTACGAAAGTATAGTATGATCTGAAAAAGTAAAGTATTTTTCATTATAAAACTAGAACTCACTCAGCATCGCTGACTTTTATGTATTTTCTAGTTGGCAGGTAAACGATGCTGAGGATGGCACCCTGAGATGGCTACTCGGTGGGACAAGACTAACATCCATTCATGTTTTGACGATACTGTTGTTTTGTAATTCATTCAACTAATCTTTTTGTAACTCATGAACTACAATGTATTGCTTAACAACAGTGTCATTATTGAAATGAATGGTTTTTGCTAAACAAATTCCGCTGCTTAAATTTAAATATGCAATGTCTTATGTAATTATTGTTGTGAATGACCAACTGTGAGCGTCCCGGAAACCGGGCCTTACATTAATGTAAAGGAATTATTATGTTTTAAACACTTGGTTTTTATTTTACATCAAATTGTGCTTAATCATTTTCTAGAATTCCGTAAAATTCTATCCAAATCATATTAAATACAATTTGTTGTATTATTGTTTTAAAACACACTAAGTCACTTATCATTTATCAAAGTTATTTATCAATTATGTTTTTTATGAATATTTTTAATTATTTTTTTATTAAAAAAATTTCAAACTTTTTGAACTGTTCATCTTCTTTATTCGACTGATGAATAGCACCATGTGCTCTGTTCATGAAAATAACATTCCATATATCAAAATGATTGAAATTCAATGTATATTAACAATATATGATCAACTTAAGTTCTTAGATTCATTTTGATGCATTGACTTGAAGTTTTTCAAGTTTTAGGGTTCCAAACGTCTAAACAAACTAGAAACTCTGACTTATTTTGAATCAGTAACTTGAAATGAAATGATTTAATCAATGAACTTACATTCATCAATCACTTTTACACACATTCGATTAAGAAATTTCAGAAACAAATGACAATTTGAGTGTAATGGGTGAAAAGGTGTCGACTGAGTTTGGGGGTCTGAGGTTGTGAATGAGTGAAAAATGAGAAGTGTTGTTTATATACAATTCTAGACGCATGAGCACTGTATGGGCGTTTGAGGGTAGACGCATGAGGACTGTTCAGCCACATGACAAATGTTCAGATGGTTGGGAACTGTTCAGCCGGTTATGCACTGTTCAGCCACATGAATCTATATGAAACGTCCAACACTTGGTCAATTTTACACTTAAGCCGTCCTGTACTGTGTAGACACATGGGAATATTGAACCGCCTAACACTTAACCAAATTTCTCAGACGCTTGATAACTGTTCAGGCGCATGAGTCTATGAGAAACGCCTAATCTGAACAAATTTGAAAAAGATTTAAAGGCACAAAAGCAGGCAAAGAAGAAGAAAGTGATTGACTTTATGAGTAAAACAGAAGAGAAATATTGCAAGTGGTGTGACATGTATAATCAGAACACTGATGAATGCTACTTTAGCAGTTATTGCTCCATATGCAACATGAATAATCATAAGACTTATGAGTGTTACTTCAACAAGCACTGTGCTATCTATAACAAGAATAACCATTCTACTCAAGAATGTTATTTCAACAAAAAGAAAAAACAAAGAGCATAAAGAAGTAGCAATCTGGGAATGTTGAATCAGACTCACAATCAAGTGATAGTCAGGAAGATTCAAAGCTGAGGAAGCAGCAACCAAAAGAAAAGATGCCAAAGGCAAAGAAGCTGCCATCTACTGAGGATAAAGCACAAAAGAAGAAGGAGAAGCAACAGTCTCAACTCAAAACATCTCCCAAGAAGGTAGACTTGAAGGGGAAGACAACTACTACTGATGAAGCCTTCTTTGACCATTTTGAAAAGGGTACTCAAATGCCACAATCAAAATCATAAGATGGTGAAACTATCTCCAATCAAGGTTCATCATCAAGTTCAAAGAAGAGGAAACAAAAAGAGAAGGTGAAAGAAGAAATGATTATGAAACCACAACAAAGTGTTTCAACTCTATCTTTAACAGAATCATCCTCACCTCAAACAAAACATAATGAATCAATTGAGTCAAAAATTAAACCTGAAACATCTAGACTCATTCATGAGTGAGTAATAATTTTACACATAAGTGGCAAGCCCAAGATCATTAAGGCTTGGGTTCCACATTCTAATTGATTTCATTATGTGTGAAGGAACATCCATGGAGGACTGACAGCAAGTTGTATGTTGACAGTGGTTATTTCAGCCATATGACAGGAAGTTGTTGTCTACTCCTTGATTTCAAACATAAAAATGCTTCATATGTAACATTTGGTGGGGATAAGAAGGGATGTAAAATTATTGGTGTAGGAATGGTAACAAATGGTGTACTCAAATTTGAGAAAGTAAACTATTGTTAAAATTTATAATACAATTTACTGAGTGTTTCTTAAATTTATGATCAAACTCATACCACTTTATTTGTTAACACTTATAGTTACATTCTTAAGCCAGATTTTCAATTTCAGCAGTTGAGATCCTTCCTAAAGCATCAAGAAAAGGAAACATATATGTTTTGTATATAAACAACACCTCTATCTCAAGCAATGAAACCTGCCTAATTTCTAAGTCTTCAGAAGATGAATCTCAACTATGGGGTAGAAGGATGGCTCATTCAAATATGAAGAATCTGAACAAGCTGGTAAAAAATGACTTAGTCATTGGCCTACCCAAGAAAGAGCTTTATTTTTCTAATCATTGTCCGTCATGTTATAAATGATAACAACATAGGGTGTCTCATAAGTCCAAAACAATCAACACAAATACAACACCACTCAAAATGCTTCTCGTGGATCTTTTTGGTCCAACAAATGTGATGAGCATTAGCAAAAGGCAATATTGGTTGGTGATTATTGATGATTTCACTAGATTTACTTAGGTCTTTTTCTTAAAACAGAAAAATAAAACATCAGAAACATTAATGGAGTTTATCACTAAGATTAAAAATCAACTTGATTTGAAAATCAAATCTTAAAAAGTGATAATGGGTCTGAATTTATTAATCATGTATTAGAATCCTTTTGTAGGAACAAAGGCATTGCAAGACAATTTGGTGGACCAAGAACTTCACAACAATATGGAGTTGCTGAAGGAAGAAAAAAAATGCTCATTGAAGTAGCAAGAACAATGCTAGCTGATTCACATTTACCAACACGTTTTGGGTTGAAGCTGTAAACAGAGCATGCAATGTTCAAAACTGAACATTAATTGTCAAAGAACATAACAAAACATCATATGAGCTTTTCCTTAAAAGAAAACCTTTTATAGGATATCTTAGAGCTTTTGGGTGTCATGTGTCTATTTTAAACACCAAAGATCAATTAGGAAAATTTTCTGAGAAAGCCTATAATGGTTTCTTTGTTGGTTACTCATCAACATTTAAATCATATAGAGCTTATATTCCATATCAACACATCATGGAGTGTTGGACTCAACATGGGTATTAAGAAGGATAATGCTTTCCATAATCAAACATAACATGTTCTGACATTCAAATAATCATTAACTAACATATTAGCATCATAACATTCATAACATACACTAATTATTGTTTAAATTTCTTTTTCAGGTTTATAGATAAAAGAAATTTTGACAAGTGTCGGCAGCGGATGAAGAACTACCCATAGCGTATGTACAAGATGATGCAGCGGATGAAGATCAAGTGCAAGTGTCCACAGTGTATGAAGACATCACACAGTGGATGAAGAACACACAGTGGATGCCTGTCCATAGTGGATGTTCATCCACAACGGTTGAACATCCCAAAGCACACAACAAACAATGCGAACACTTTACAGCGGACATCATCCTAAGCATAACGGACGAGTTATCTATCTACAACAGCGGACATCATAACATCCATAGCAGACGGCTATTCATCCACAGCAGACAGCTTATAGACAGGATTTTATGTAACTTTCATTTACATAAGGGTATTTTTGTAATTGTATATATCTATCCGTATAGGCTATAAATAGCACAATACCCTAATCCTTTGTAAGCATTTGAACAATCAATACAAACAAGCAGTTATTACTTTCAATCACTGGCAATCACACACACATAATCACAATCACATACTAATATCATAAGCATTGATCATGGGTTTCCGCGCCATGATTAATGTTTGTTAAAGTTGATATAACAAACTGTTGTTATATCCATTGAGAGATTAGCAAAAATCTTTTAAGAAATCATCATCATTATCAACCATAACATCATCATTCTTATATATTGATGTTTGTGTTTGATTAATGAATTGATTTCATCAGGTGGTATTAGAGCCTTGGCTCAAATCAAACGCTGATTTTCGATCCTCTCATTCAACAAACATGATATCCATGGTTCATTAGCTTCATAACACAACATTTTAAGCATAAAATCATCACATCTTCTTCTCCTGCATCATACAATCAACAAATATCAAAAACATGAGTTAATCTTCTTTTTTCATTCATTTTAAAAAAGATTTTTGTGTTGTTGTTACTAGCAAAGCTCTCATATCATTCATACACTATTTTTGAAACAGAAACATCACAAAATCATTGAAATCTCTTCGTTTTCAAAGGATTTTAGATAAAACAGTACACGAGTACTGTTCTATCATTTTTCATCAAAACAAAAATCATTTGAATACTTTGAATTCATTCATTTTGTTCAAACATCATATTTGAGTTATTCTACACTCAAATCAAGCAATTAATCTTCTTCAAGCAACAAACTGATTGTTGTTATTGTTGAAGTTAATATCACCGTAAACAAACTGTAACGCCCGGAAATTTCGATTTGGAGTGTCATGCGACTGGAGCATCCAATTGCATGGAAGTCATGCGATTGAAGCTCAACCGCACGACTGGAGCTCAATCGTACGATTGGAGTGTTCAATCGCATGGAGCTTGGACGAATGAAGGTCCAATCGCATGGAGAGCTCGGGTGACTGGACAGTAGTATTTAAGGAAGAGGGCAGCCCTTACTCACTTCCACACTCACAAACATCAGCCATAGAGAGAAAGAAAAAGGAGAAAGTTCAGATTAAGCGGGTTCGTGAGTCAAAATCGACGTGTAGCTAGTCAAATCGAAGCTCTAGCCGAGGAGGATACTAAGGTGAGTTCTAGGACCCCTCTTTTACATGTTTTTGAAGGATTTTAGGGCTGGAACATATCTGAAAACTATATTTTTTGAGTTTTTGGGTGTTTAACCTACGTATGTATGAATGTGTACGTGTATAGTGTGTTTAGAGCGCGATTTCAGACGTGTATGTGCTTGAATGTCGTCATTGTATGATTCCCTAAGGTTTAGGAGGGTTAATTTGGGCTTAAAACGAGTTTGGAAGGATTTGGAGGTCGTGAGTCGCGACTGCAGTTCGGGATGAACTGCAATCGCTGCCCAGTTAGGGCTAGATGACTGGAGGGCTAATCGTACGACTAAGGGACGACTGAGGTTCAACCGCACGACTGAGGCTCAGTCGCACGACTGGGGACTTAGTTGCACGATAGGTCATGCGATTGGGAGTTCAGTCGCATAGGTTCATTCGCATGGTTATCCAGTCGCACGACTGAGGGTCTAGTCGCATAGAGGCCCATACGTATAGTGTTCAGTCGTACGCTAGGGAGTCCATTCATACGACTGGGGTGTTCATCCGCATGGGTGTTCATCCATATTTGTCCAATCGCATAGTTGTTCAGTCGTATGAAAGTCATGCGACTGAAGGATGCCCAGTCGCCCAAATAGGGCTGTTGTGTATGAGAAGAGACGTAGTTCAATTACTGGCCTTCAGGAGAAGAGCATGGTTAGGAAATGACGTGACAGCTCCCGTAGGTACATGTGTGATAACTATTGAGGCTTAGAAGTTAAGTGGGCACGATGACGATAGAATTGCATGTATATGCATGATGTATGTATGATAAGTATGATGTAGCCCTGTATGATGGTAATGACTGATGATTGGTAAATGCCGATGTTCCTTGTGTCGATGTATGTTTATCTTTTCTGTGGCTTTACGTGTTATGATTAATAACGGTAATGAAAGTATTATGTAAAGTAAAGTGAAAGATAATGAAAAGAGGAACTTATTGAACGAGTGCATGCATTAATGAATAAACGAACATAAGGCTTGTAAGCATAGGTATGAGGTGAGCGACTCTGTGTCGCAACAGACTCGAATGGGATCCTTGCCACGTACTCCGGTATTGCAGGAGACCGGATCCAGATGAACGAAATTAAGAATGGCTTACAAGTAGAAAGAAAGGAGGCCCACAACTCATTGAGAGTTGTCAGTTCAACTGTGTGTGTATTATACCGTGCGATCTTGGCTATCTCATAAGGGGACATAGACACAATGGGAGTTCAGCTTTGGTAGCTGCTCTGATACGTGCGATTTGTTATTTACTGTGTGCTATGTAGCGTGCGATTTTGGCCTACCTCATGTGGATTATGTAGCGTGTGATTTTCGCTAACCCATGAGATGGCGTGCGATTTTGGCTAAACCCCGAGAGTCCTCACACACACAGGGGGAGTAGGTCTTGGTGACCTCTCCGTTGGTGCGATTTGTGCGATATGTACGGTGGAACTCATAAGGGGACATAGACACAGTGGGAGTTCAGTTTTGATAACTGCTCCGATACGTGCGATGTGGTATTTACTGTGTGCTATGTAGCGTGTGATTTTGGCCTACCTCATGTGGATTATGTAGGGTGCGATTTTGGCTAACCCATGAAATGGCGTGCGATTTTGGTGAAACCCCAAGAGTTCTCACACAGAGGGAGAGTTGATCTTCGTGACAACTCCATTGATGCAAATCGTGTTATATGTACTTCGGGTACGAAGATGAGAAGGTGCGATAAGTAAGATAATGAACGAAAGAAGGACATAACATAAACGGAAGAAACGAACAAATGTAATGAACGTATGAATGAATGCAACGAACGTACGAATAAATGTAATGGATGTATGAACGAAGGTAATAAATGTATGAACGAAAGAAAGAGTGTATGAACGAACGTGAATGATAACGATGAACGGTACACGAATGAAAGCTAATGAAAAAATGATGAAGATAATAAAAATATTATCTATGTGTATATATGTTGTGTGATCGCATGTATGTAAGAACGGTATTAACAGAAGAAAAGTATGTTTTATTATAAAACTAGAACTCACTCAGCAACGCTGACTTTTTATGTGTTTCCAGTTGGCAGGTAGTGTTGCTGAGGATGGCATGAGGCGGCTACTCTGCTCTTTTGGGATGGCATTCCATTGTTAATATTCTTGTAATATATATAACATTGAATGTATTTTGAAAACAAAGTGGTGTTTGTTGAGGATTCAGATAAACGGGATTACTTAAGGAATCCTCACACCACCGCCAGTCATTGTTTATGACTACTTTGTATTTGATTAACGATGTAAGACTTTGTAAAAGCTTTTATGATGAAATGAGATGGCTTTTAAAATGTTTCCGCTATAATGTTTATTTAAAATATCTGTAAATGCATGTTTTATGTGCGATGAATGACCAACTGTAAGTGTCCCGGGAACGGGGCCTTACAAGTTGTATCAGAGCCAAAGTTTATTGTATCAGAGCCAAAGTTTAAGTGAAATGAGTAAATTTTCAAAATAAACCTTAACTTAAACTGAGAATGGGACAAAAGAGAAGGGATGCCAAACTGAGTAGTTGCATGCCATCAGGTATTTTCGTAATGTTAACCGGTATTATGTGCGCATGTTATGTGTTTATGTGTTGCTGATAGATTTAGATGCTAATATAGTCAGGACAGGTAATGCTCGGGAATGAAAAGTAAGGTAAGTGGCTGATCACAACTGATCACTGTAATTAGGGACTTACTATACTTGACATGAACTGAGCTATTCCCTTGAATGACCATGTTGGTGTTTGAATCTTTTAGTGTATTGTAGAGGATGGCCGGTGGTAGATCTTCTAAGGCTTCACGTGGGGGAGGTGGTGGCGGACGTGGCACTGAACCACGGGTCACCATAGGAAGGCCTAGAGTTGAAAAAGTGGTTCATGAAGGACCCAAAACCCTCATCCGGAGGGCGGTGATGGGAGTGCTAACCTGAGAGCCTCGATGAGAGAGGCGATTGTGGAAGAAGTGCACCAGGCCATGTTGACGATCTTACCGTCTGTGGTGACTGAAGTGATAAAGGCTGTTAGGGAGGAGGAGAGACAGGAAAGGAGTAGACCTTCAGGCGAAAGGAGACGGACTGAGACTGAAACGGTTTTCTTCGATGACGAAGAGGAAGAAGAGGAGGGAGAGCCTGCGCCGGAGGCGGCACGAGGCTGTAACTACGGGGCATTTCAACGATGCAATCCCCCAACTTTTGATGGTAATGGCACCGCTGCTGCTGCTCACCGGTGGGTAGGGAAATGGAAGCAGTGTTGAATATCAGTGAGTGCAGGGAGGATCAGAAAGTGAAGTTTGCTGCCCACTCTTTCATGGACTCAGCATTGTGTTGGTGGGATAACATAGTTCAAGTTGAGGGTAGCCGAGCTATCGGAAGGATGATATGGTCAGAGTTGAAAAGATTGGTGATTGAGGAGTTCTGTCCTCACCATGAGATGGATAATGTTGAAAGGGAGTTCCTGCAGTTGGAAGCGGGGACGATGACACATCAGCAGTACACCACCAAATTCAATGAGATGGCACGGCTGGTGCGGGATCAGGTGACGCCTCTTTCGCGGAAAATCAAGAGGTATATTCAAGGCTTACCGACGGATATCCGTAGGCACCTGATCGCTGCTCGACCAAGCACGTTTAGGTCGGTAGTTGATTTGGCGGGAAGGTTGTATGATGAAAGAACGGTAGTGGTGGTGGCTGAAGACAGTGAGAAAGAGGATGGAGATCGGAATTGGAAGGGGAAGAGAATGGGACGGGGTGGTGTCCTGACGAATAATAAGCACGCACGGGGGGATGACCGTCATGGGGTCGCACCTGGTGCGGGGTCAGATAGGTGTGTAAGTTGCGGGAAGGAGCATTCGGGAGAATGTAAAAGGGGACCAAATACTTGCTACAAGTGTGGAAAGCGTGGTCATGTGGCTAATGAATGTGGAACCGTGAGATGCTACAATTGCGGAGGAATTGGCCATATGAGAAAGGACTGTGAGAAGCCAAGGGCGGAAGGTTCGGGACTGAAGAAGACTGGAGGAGAAGGACAGAGGGCGAACGCAGTGCCAACACGATGAAGCAAGAGGAGGCCAGAGAGGACTTCGGCTTGATGACAGGTACGTTTCTGGTAAATTTAATTTTGTGCCCTTATGCCTTGGATGCGATGCTACTAGTAGTTCGTTCCTACTGCCTTCTGTTGCATGGTAGGAGAGGAAACATCTAGGAACCCTTTGATGTAGAGATTACTACTTGTAGATTCACTAGGTTACCTGATGCCCTAGAGGATTGCGTGATGCAATTGAGAAGGCTGCGTCACCCGTTGCTTGAGGAACAGTTTCAGCCTGTGATTGGTTCATCGAATGACAACGTACGCAAGTTTTGACATTGTAGCAAACTGGTAGAATGGGAGATCGGAAGCAAAAGAAAAAGGTAAATTTGGTTCGAGCTACCAAAGAAGCCGATTTGTTTACCTATCATGGTGTACCTGCAAGGAACCAGAGAAAAACCGATCTCGGTACAGTGATATTTGGAACAACACATAGCACGATTAATGAAAGCCTTTTTCATCAGTTCTTTGGGTTTGCAAGAGAGTCATTATTCATACATAAAGAACATCAAACAAGGGCCTGGGTTAAGCTGCAACTTTACGCAAGTTGAAGGCCTTGTTCTTTAAGCACTAAAGCTGAAGGTTCTCAATGATGCTCTGAAGCTCGATGATTATGACGCCGAGCCTTTGCTCGAATATTGTGATGTTCCTTTTAGTTATGGTAACAGTATTTTACATGGCATGTTTGAGGTCGCAGGTGCTGGTCAAATGAACAATGATCAGTATGCATGGGTTGCCGATGGTGACAGTCCAAGGTAGACCAGGAGTCGAACGTTGATAAACGATGTGGGGCGATAGAATCCCAAGTGATAGACTGGAAAGGAGATGGGACAGTATTGTCTACGAAGGCTTAAGGAACAACAGATTTCGGGGACGAAACCCGTTTAAGGGGGGTGGACTTGTAACGCCCGGAAATTTCAATTTGGAGTGTCATGTGACTGGAGCGTCCAATCGCATGGAAGTCATGCGATTGAAGCTCAACCGCACGACTGGAGCTCAATCGTACGATTGGAGTGTTCAATCGCATGAAGCTTGGACGACTGAAGGTCCAATCGCATGGAGAGCTCGGGAGACTGGAAAATAGTATTTAAGGAAGAGGGCAGCCTTACTCACTTCCACACTCACAAACATCAGCCATAGAGAGAAAGAAGAAGGAGAAAGTTTGGATTGAGCTGGTTCGTGAGCCAAAATCGACGTGTAGCGAGTCAAATCAAAGCTCTAATAGAGGAGGCTACTAAGGTGAGTTCTACGACCCCTCTTTTACACGTTTTTGAAGGATTTTGGGGCTGGAACACATCTGAAAACTATATTTTTTGAGTTTCTAGGTGTTTAACCCGCGTATGTATGAATGTGTATGTGTATAATGTGTTTAGAGCGCGATTTCCGACGTGTATGTGCTTGAATGTCGTCATAGTATGATTCCCTAAGGTTTAGGAGGGTTAATTTGGGCTTAAAACGAGTTTGGAAGGATTTGGAGGTCGTGAGTCGCCACTGCAGTTCGGGATGAACTGCAATCGCTGCCCAGTTAGGGCTAGACGACTGGAGGGCTAATCGTACGACTGTGGGACGACTGAGGTTCAACCACACGACTAAGGCTTAGTCGCACGACTGGGGACATTGTGGCACGACAGGTCATGCGATTGGGAGTTCAGTCGCATAGGTTCATTCGCATGGTTGTCCAGTCGCACGACTGAGGGTCCAGTCACATAGAGGCCCATACGTATAGTGTTCAGTCGTATGATAGGGAGTCCATTCGTACGACTGGGGTGTTCATCCGCATGGGTGTTCATCCGCATTTTTCCAATCGCATAGTTGTTCAGTTGCATGAAGGTCATGCGACTGAAGGGTGCCCAGTCGCCCAAATAGGGCTGTTGTGTACGAGAAGAGACGTAGTTCAATTACTGGCCTTCAGGAGAAGAGCATGGTTAGGAAAGATGTGATAGCTCCCGTAGGTACATGTGCGATAACTATTGAGGCTTAGAAGTTAAGTGGGCACGATGATGATAGAATTGCATGTATATGCATGATGTATGTATGATAAGTATGATGTAGCCTTGTATGATGGTAATGACTGATGATTGGTAAATGCCGATGTTCCTTATGTCGATGTATGTTTATCTTTTCCGTGGCTTTACGTGTTATGATTAATAACGGTAATGAAAGTGTTATGTAAAGTAAAGTGAAAGATAATGAAAAGAGGAACTTAATGAACGAGTGCATGCATTAATGAATAAACGAACGTAAGGCTTGTAAGCATAGGTATGAGGTGAGCGACTCTGTGTCGCAACAGACTCGAATGGGATCCTTGACGCGTACTCCGGTATTGTAGGAGACCGGATCCAGATGAACGAAATTAAGAATGGCTTACAAGTAGAAAGAAGGAGGCCCACAACTCATTAGGAGTTGTCAGCTCAACTGTGTGTATTATAGCGTGTGATCTTGGCTAACTCATAAGGGGACATAGACACAGTGGGAGTTCAGCTTTGGTAGCTATTCCGATACGTGCGATATGGTATTTACTATGTGCTATGTTGCGTGCGATTTTGGCCTAACTCATGTGAATTATTTAGCTTGCGATTTTGGCTAACCCATGAGATGGCGTGCGATTTTGGCTAAACCCCGAGAGTCCTCAAACACACAGGGGGAGTAGGTCTTGGTGACCTCTCCGTTGGTGCGATTTGTGCAATATGTACGGTGGAACTCATAAGGGGAATAGACACAGTGGTAGTTCAGTTTTGGTAACTCCTCCGATACGTGCGATGTGGTATTTATTGTGTGCTATGTAGCGTGTGATTTTGGCCTACCTCATGTGGATTATGTAGCGTGCAATTTTGGCTAACCCATGAAATGGCATGCGATTTTGGCGAAACCCCAAGAGTTCTCACACAGAAGGAGAGTTGATCTTCGTGACGACTCCATTGATGCAAATCGTGCTATATGTACTTCGGGTACGAAGATGGGAAGGTGCGATAAGTAAGATAATGAACGAAAGAAGGACAGAACATAAACAGAGCGAATGAATGTAATGAACGTATGAATGAATGCAACGAACGTACGAATAAATGTAATGGATGTATGAACGAAGGTAAGAAACGTATGAACGAAAGAAAGAGTGTATGAACGAACGTTAATGATAACGATGAACGGTACACGAATGAAAGCTAATGAAAGAATGAGGAAGATAATAAAAATATTATCTACGTGTACGTATGTTGTGTGATCGCATGTATGTAAGAACGGTATTAGCAGAAAAAAAGTATGTTTTATTATAAAACTAGAACTCACTCAGCAACGCTGACTTTTTATGTGTTTCCAGTTGGCAGGTAGTGTTGCTGAGGATGGCACGAGGCGGCTACTCTACTCTTTTGGGATGGTATTCCTTTGTTAATATTCTTGTAATATATATAACGTTGAATGTATTTCGAAAACAAAGTGGTGTTTGTTGAGGATTCAGATAAACAGGATTACTTAAGGAATCCTCACACCACCGCCAGTCACTGTTTATGACTACTTTGTATTTGATTAACGATGTAGTACTTTGTAAAAGCTTTTATGATGAAATGAGATGTCTTTTCGAATGTTTCCGCTGCAATGTGTATTTGAAATATCTGTAAATGTATGTTTTATGTGCGATGAATGACCAACTGTAAGCGTCCCGGGAACGGGGCCTTACACAAACCCTAGGATAAACCCTAGTTTTTGCTCATTTACAAACATTCACAATCTCCGGTGATTGTGTTTGTTCATCACCAAAATCAAAGAAGAAGCATCGTCTTCTTTTGAATTTTTGAAAAAGTTACTTTTTGATCAAAAAAGTTAACTTTTTAAAAGAAAACAATTTTTTTAGGGTTTTGACCTTTTGACCGTAAAAATTAAAAAGGGTTTTGACTGTTTGACTGATTTGGCATTCTCAAACAGAAAATTCCCTTGAGTTAACCAAGAATTAACAGTGATATTACCTAGGAAATTAATTAAAAGTTACAATTAAAAGTTACAAATTAAAAGTTACAAAAGTTACAAATTAAAAAAATACCCTAGTGACTTTAGGAGGAAAAAAAATTTAGTACCGGTCTAAATATTCAACACAAATTTAACTTAAACCGTTATGTTAAAATTCAACAAACATGTCTGACGAACTTTCAGGAACAAATAGTCGTCTTAGACCACCAAGACTAAAAAACAAATCATATTTCAAACAATGGAAGATCATGTTTTGAAACTGGATTATCTTCCAAGATCCGAACATATGTACATCCATAATCGAGGGCCCATACATTCTAGTAAATCTTGATCCAGGTCACAACAAACAAAAACCAGTGAGCTTGAAAAGCGTAGCTGGAGATGAACTAAAGAAAGTATAAACATACATGAAAACATATAGTAATTTGGCAATGACTTTGCCATTTGCAATCTTGACAAAGGTTTAGAATTTCAAAACTGCACATGAACTCTGGAAGGTACTTCACACCATGTGTGAAGGAGGTGAAGAGATAAGGGAAATCAAAAAGAAGAAATTGAGGACCCAATATTAAACCTTCCATCATGTTAAAGGAGAATCAATTCCATAAGAACTTCACAGATTTGTTCAACTTGTAAATGAGATGATTGTTTATGGTCTCAAATAAGAATCTGTTGAAATCAACAAAAAGATGTTGCATACATTACCAGAGAGTTGGACTCAGTCAATGTCTCTAATGAAAGCAACATTGAATCTTGAAGCTTTATGTTTAGATGTCTAGTGGCTAAGGTGGAAGCACTAGCACTAGATGAAAGATCCAGAAACAACAACTCTATCAGACATGTGGAAGCATAAAAATTCAAGGAACTTCAACAAATAGATAACTGCATTCTTGACATGCACTGGAGAAGATGAAGATGAAGAATTCCTAGATACCAGTAAAAGTTCATTCTTCTCTACTACTGAATCATCCAACAACAAACAGAAATCCAAGAAGACAGGTGTTCATGCTTCTCAAGAAATAACACCACAAAGCAAATAGAATCAACATCATCATGCTTCAAGCTCAAGAAAGCAACAACAGCCCAAGTCCCAAAACATACTTAAAAATGATAAACCATTGATGCTCTCACTATCATTCTCCAAAGTGAAGAGCATAAGGCAGCTTATGCAGCCTTCTTCAAAAGCTTTGAAGCTTTTCTGGGGGCTAACCTCACACCATCATAGATAATTCAACAAGAATTGGATGAATTATCACCAGGCATGGTTGAAGAAATGGATCTTCAGTTGTCTATTGCAGTGATTGCCTATAGATCAAAAAGGTTTCTACGGAGAAATAGAGGGCTGGGCATGGACAAGAAAACAAAGATTGGATTTGACAAAATCAAGGTCAGATGCTACAATTGTCAGCTATATGGACATTTTTCAAGAGAATGCTAACAACCAATAGTTGACAGAAACAACAATAAAACACAAGCATCAAGCAGCTACCATTCAAGCAGACAAATCCCACCTCCAATCAGTATCCCTGCTGCACCAACCCCACCTCAAATCACATAATACAACCCAAATCAACACTCCAAATCATCTACCACGATTATTAAAACGGATGTCAGTATGATTGGAGCATGTATGAAGCTGAAATTCAATCTCCAGATCATGCCCTCATGGCAGACATTGAAGATAAAATTTCAGAAATCCCGAAAGAGGGAAAAGAAAACCTCTGCACACAAGCATGCATAGATGAAGTCAATATATACAGAGAACATGCAGACAAACTTTCAAAGAAAGTAATTGAAACAAACATTTTGAATGAAAGTCTCAAAACAGAACAAAAACAATATGGACTCAAAATTCTTTCATTACGAAATTAATTAGGCAAGTTGATGTCTGAAAAACTAACACTTGCAGCTCAAGTAGAGCAACTCTCTGTACCTTTAACTGAGTCTAAAACATTAAAAGCTTTAACTGAAGTAAAACTTTAGAAGTTTCAGGTAATCAACAAAAAGTTTGAAGAACTTCTTGCACAACAAAGGGTTTTCAAAGAACCTTCAGGTTTAGGATATAATAAAATTAATCCACCATATAATGATAATTATGTTCCTTTACCTGATTGCATGACTAACAAACAGGGTGAGTCTCTGACCCTCATGATAGAACAGATGATTCCAAACCATCATCATCATCATCAAAGTCATCATTAAGAACAAAAACACATTTGATAAAATTTGTTAAATGTCAAGCTTCGTAACAAATTAAATCAACAGATTTTTATCATGAGAGAACAATGAATTTGATTAATAGACATCTGATGAAGATGATGTTGACTTATTGGGTGATGAGTCAATTCAACCAATTACTGAAACTCTCAAAGTTTCAAGTGTGATTGATGTACCAACCAAACAGACAAAGCAGACTCAAGGATTTGATATCTGCTCTGGTGGAAGAAAAGCTGGATCTTCCACTGCTTCTCCTAAACAAACAAACATTAGGAAAAGCAAAGCTCCTCGTCAGCAAAAACAATCAACAATAACTTCTAAAACCAAATTTGAAATCAAAAGTTTTAAACAAACAAGGCAATGCAAATTTACCATACTGTGAATGGTACGATCAATATACTCACAGCACTGACAAATGCAAATATGGTAAATATTACAAGTACTATCACATGAACAATCACAGTACTAAATCTTGCCATTTTCATAATTATTGTTCAGTTTGTAAAAGGAACAATCATAGCAGTACTAAGGGTTTCTTCAACAAGAAAAACAAAAGACAAAACATACAATCCCAAGTTGACAAACCAATAGAGAAACAAACAGTTGTTCCAAATAAGAACAAATTAGGATTACAAAGACAAACTCCTCATCAAAAGGTTGTTATAAACAATGACAGAACATTCGATGACACCTTTAAACAATCACACATGAGACACAAGTCTTAAAACAGACAACAAACAGACATTAGCACTCATAGGAGAAGAGCTCAAAGTACTTCTCCTGACGGAGCTAAAATCAATCAAAGTAAATCTAGTGTACCTAGAATTCCTAAACCATCAAAAAGTGCCACTTTAGAAGAAATTTGCATTTTGGGAAAAGAAAGAAAACCCAAGACCATCTTGGCTTGGCTTACACCTTTTAATTAATTTCTTTAATTTTACAGGGACATAAAAGAAGGTCTGACAACATCTGGTATGTTGACAGTAGATGTTCCCGACACATGACAAGAAATTGTTCTATCCTTCGGGATTTTAAGAGCAAACATGGAGGAAACATAGCGTTTGGAGGTGATCAGACAGGTGGAAAGACAACTGGTGAAGGAATACTATCAAATGGGTTGATTAGCTTTGAGAATGTTGACTACTGCTCCAATCTTTAGTTCAATCTTTTAAGTGTATCCAAATCTATGATAAGGGATATGCCACCTTATTTGACTCCACCAACTGCTACATCCTCAAGAAAAGTTTTCAAATACCCGAGCACTGTATCCTTTTGAAAACTCCACGTCATAAAAACACATAAATTGTTGATATGAACACTGCTTCAACATCAACTCCATAAACATGTTTACTATCAAAAGCATCACAGGATATCTCCCAATTATAGGATAGACATTTGAGACAGTCTAATTATAACAGAATGATTCAACTTATAAAAGGTGATCTAGTAATAGGTTTACCATAAAAAGAATTTTTCTGTACAGACCACTGCACTCAATGTCTAAAAGGCAAACAACATAGAGTGTCTCATAAGTATAAATTGGTAAACTTCAACAACACACCACTCAAATTGCTTCACATGGACCTTTTTGGCCTAACAAACATCCTAAGTATATGAAAGAAGCAATATTATCTTGTTATAGTAGTTGATTACTCAAGATTCACATGGGTTTTCTTTCTACTACAAAAGTCAGAAACATCAGAAATTATCAAAACATTTATCACTAAGATTGAGAATTAATTAGATCTTAAAGTTAAATCTTTAAGAAGTGATAATGGAACTGAATTAAAAAATGACTCTATTTCTTTTTCTAGTATAGAGAAAGAAATCAGTCATCAATTCAGTGTAGTAAGAACTCCTCAGCAAAATGGAGTAGCTAAATGGAGGAACAGAACATTGATAGAAGCAGCAAGATCTATGCTAGCTGCCTCTCTGTAGCCCATATCTTTTTAGGCTGAAGCAATCAATACAATCTGTTACATTCAAAACAGAACATTGATAATCAAAGAACATTCCAAAGCTCCATATGAATTAATGTTTAAAAGAACACCATTGATTTGATTTCTTAAAGCATTTGGATGTTCCTGTTTCAATACGAAACACCAGAGAATAATTATCCAAATTTGCTCCAAAAGCAGATGAAGGATTCTTTGTTGGATACTCTAGAAGCTCAAAAGGTTACAGAGTATATAATCCAAGACTTAATATTATGAAAGAAAAAACACATGTTATTTTTAATGAACATTCTTTCACAAAAAAAGTCATTAGATCAGACTAGTTGTTTGATATTTACTCACTAACAAAATCATTTGACACATCTTATTTTGATGTTTCAGGTACACAGGAAGACATTGAATATCCTATAGTACCTCCTACACAACCATTGATGTTCCATTAACCGTTGATCCTCCAAGGAGAACAAACATTACTCCTTCAAGTACAACAGTTACACCTCCTCTAGAACAAACAAATACATCCAAAGGAGCATCATTAGACATACCATCGTCATCAACACCAGTGACCACTCAACCACAATCAACCACCCAACCCAAGTCACACCAACCAACCACAGTTGAAGAAGATGATGATTATCATTCATTACAAGACACACATCATGAAGATGAAATCTTACATATCTTTCATGATTCTCCACAAGCATTCAATAAACCCACATAACCCGATAATCCCACACCCTCAAATACTCTTACTCATCCTACATCACCAGAACAGACAATCACAAATCTTGATTCAAGAATCCCTATTGATCAAATTGAAACAACCAAAATTCATAAAGATCAGCTATTAGAAAACATCATAGGTGACCTTAATACCAGATTGACAAGAAGTTAATCAGACATATCAAACATTTGCTTATATGCATGTTTCTTATCCCTAACTGTACCCAAAAACATCACAAAAGTAGTTAAAGACAACAGTTTCATAGATGCAATACAGGAGGGACTAATACAATTTAGAAAGCAAGAGGTATGGAAGCTGGTTGATTTACCTGAAGGTCAATATGTCATTCATACAAGATGGCTATTCAGAAATAAAGCAGATGACAAGAATTGTCATTAGAAACAAAGCAAGTCTAATTTCCCAAGGATATACTCAAGAGGAAGGCCTTGATTATGATTATGTCTTTGCTCCAGTAGCTAAACTAGAAGCCATTCGAGTATTCTTTGCATGTGCTTCATCCAAACACTTCACTGTCTTTCAAATGGATGTCAAATGTGCATTCCTCTATGGAAAGATAGATGAAGAGGAATATGTTGCTCAACCACCAGGGTTTGAAGATGTAGAATTTCCTCATAGAGTCTTAGATAAAGCTCTATATGGTCTTCATCAAGCAACTAGGAAGTGGTATGAAACCAAATCTAAGTTTTTAGTACAGAATGGGTATACCCGAGTGAAAATAGACCAGACACTCTTCTTAAAGAGGAATGAACAAGACTTGTTAGTGGTTCAAATCTGTGTGGATGACATAATTTTTGACTCCACAAAAATCCAACTTCTTAAAGAGTTTGAAACTCTTATGCAATCAAAGTTCCAAATGAGCTTAATAGGAGAACTTACATTCTTCCTTGGCCCTCAAGTTCAGCAATTTGCTAAAGAAATTTTCATCAACCAAAGCCAGTATGTTCATCAGATATTGAAGAAATACAACATGTCTGACTGTATATCAAGCAAACACCATTTGCATTAAGCTTGAAGTTTGGACCAGATGAAGAAGGAACATCCATTCATCTGAAGTACTACATATCCATGATCAGCTCCCTGATGTACCTAACAGTAAGCAGACCAGACATCATGTATGCAATTTGCATATGTGCAAGATACCAAGCAGATCCAGAAGAATCACACATAAATGCAGTAAAGAGAATCTTTAAACACTTAAAAGGCAAACCATCCCTTCATTTGTAGTATCCTAAAGATGGAGATTTCTATTTATATGCATACACAGACAGTGATTATGGTGGATGCAACAACAATAGAAAATCCACTACTGGAGGTTGTTAGTTTCTTGGATCTAGATTGACCTCCTGGCAGTGGAAGAAACAAACAAATGTCTCTGTGTCAACAGCTGAAGCGTAATACATAGCTCCTTCTGCATGCTATTCTCAAGTGCTTTGGATTCAAAACCAAATGCTTGATTATGGCTTTAATTTTCTTAAAACGCCCATACACATTGATAATACTGCTGCCATATTTATCACCGATAATCCAGTTCAACATTCAAAAACAAAACATATAGATATCAGATATTACTTTATGAGAGATTTTTCAGAAAAAGGTTTAATAAAGTTGATCAAAGTCCTTATAGACAATCAATTGGCTGACCTTTTTACCAAACCATTTAATTTAACAAGATTTGAATTTTCGGTTTAGTCACTTGGTATGATCAATTATGAATCAAACAATTAATGTTTTGAAAACATTATGTCATACAAGCTTGATTTTGTCAAAGTCCAAGTTCAACTCAAACAAGTATTTATCAAAATCAAGTTATCATACAACCATTTACGTTCTTTTATTAACAAACATTTTGAAATTACACATAACCATTCATGAGAAATGATAGTACACTAGATTATTTCTTCACTAGAGTCCTTTTCACTAATAAAGACTGACAATACTTTGTTTGATATGTGGATAGGCTCAGCATAGAACATCTAACATCACATATAACAGTGAAGAACTAAATGTTCATGATTTTATGGAAAACAACATATCTTGGTTTATGGTAAGTATTGCTCTATCCAATAAAGATTACTGGTAAATTGACTAATACACCATGTGAAACAGTTTTTAAGCTGCTCAATCATACAATTATGTCCTTTGTTATGATTATCATAGACCTGGACTACATCCTGGCATTCTTTGTTATACTGAGCACTATTGGTCCATTGATGATCGACAACAGTGCAAATGATGATAAATGATACTCAAATCCCACTGAACAATCCAAACACTAATCTATGAAAGAGTTTCACTGTAAAACCATTTGAAATCAAACAACAATCAGACAACAAGGCTTAAAGACAAGAAACGGATAATTCCAGCCTACAAACTCAATAAGAACAGTAATGCAAAAGTGTATTTTCCAATTAGGGTTATGCAAAACTTACACAACCGATACAAAGTTACGTATATATAGAAAAGCTAGTTTCGCTGACAGTTTCGCTGGGCAGTGAAACTATCCTGACCAATATCATAGATTCACCCGGCTGCGAAACATAGTTTAACTGGGTGACCTAAGTCAGCTGACTACCATTGAAACTATAGTTTCGCTGGTAGTTTCGCTGGGTCAGTGAAACTTCTACAAAAACTAAAACTAAATATTATTTACATACAATAGACAAATTAACATTAAACCTATTACAAATAAACCAAAATAAACAAACTAACTAAGGTGAGTCCAACCTATACTTGATCTTCAAGCACAGACCTGAATGACCAAAGTTGTGATCCAAAAAGATTCTAAATAAGGAACACATCCACTAGGATGAAAAATCAAAAGAATCCCAAAGAGGATCACCTTCCAAAGTGAAGTGGAAAAGAATCCCAATGAGGATCACACAAAAGGATCAAATTAAACATTTATACTCCTAAGTAACTAGGTCCTAAGTATTGAGAGTGCTTGCTAGTATATCTTAAGGAGGATTGATTTTAACATACAATCAGATATGGGATACATACATATCATCCTAATATACCCATCACATGATAATCACTCCCTGTTTAAATCAATTATTAATACCATGCATGAGTTTAAGTGGATCCAAATATCTACAATCAATATTCGTTCAAGATGATGCTAAATTCGCAGCTTGATGATTCGAAGATCCTCAAGAACACCAAGAACACACACACTAGTGTGCGTGAGAGAAAATCTTCGGATCTGAAAAATTTTTGTTGAATCTTGTATAGATTTAGAAGTAGATATGATTTCTAACTTGTAAATCTTCAAATTCCTTGTAAAACCTTGTAGATCTAATGATTTTGATGAAGATTTGAAACTTTTAATTTTCAGATCCACTTTCTCTTCTAAAACTCCATTTTCTCTCTCTACAAATCTGATAATTAACTTCAAAATCAACAATTATTCTTCACAAAAACTGATTCAAATGGCTCTGATACCATATTGTTGGTCCATTGGTGATCGATTTCAGTGCTATTGAGATGATAAACACAATATAGAATCAAACAGTGCAAACACAAAGAAATGAGTTTCAATATGTATCCATATGATCCAAACTCAATCAATATCAATAAACAAGGCTCAAAGATAACAAACAAACACAATTTCAGCCTTAAACGAGCTATGAAACAGTAATGCAAAAGTATTTCTCAATTAGGTATTGGCAAAACTTGCTGCCAAAGATACATGAACTGCATATATATAATCAAAGGTAAATTCATTGGTAGATTTGCTGTAGCGAATCTACCCTGACCAACAGGTAAGTTCACCCGGCGAACAACAGTTTCACCGGGTGACCTTCTTCAGCTGACTACTAGTGAATCAGTAGATTCGCTAGTAGATTCGCTGGGTCAGAGCGAAACTAAAACCTTACTTACATAAATCAAAGTTATCTAACATTAGTCCTATTACATGAAAGAAACAAAACTAAACTAGGTGAGTCCAACCTATCTATATCATCAATACTCCCCCTAGGTTGGACCTCACCTAGAGGGGTCATCTCAATCAGCTCCATCCACATCAACTTCGGCTTCAAAGTTCTCTATGAAAGCTCCTGCCCTCAACTCAATCCCGGCCAATGGATTAGTAACATCTTCAAATCCTGCCTCATCAGATTCAATATCAACAATAAAATTCTCAACAAACCCAGCCTCATTGACTTTTTGAATTGGTGAGTCTTTAACCACAATCTCCTCCTGATCTTTAATGATTTGATCCTCAGTATTAGCTCCAGATCCACTTGCCTCATCTATCACCTGCTTTTCAAACCTTCTTGAAATTGATTGATCTAGTCTTTTACTCAGATCATCTACATCCATCCTTGTTTCGTCCGCTTGAATTATTTTTTGTGACAGCTCCCGGACTTCAGCTCTGAGTCCCCTAGCCTTGTTTGCTACTCTCATGAAGAGGCTCGCTTCTTCCAACGTATCAGTTCCAGCCCCAACTTTTATGTGATTCTCACACAGAATCACTAAGTCTTCATCACAGAAAGAAAAAACTTCCATCGGATCAAACAATCTGATTTTAGGGGCTCCTTTTACTCTAATCACTGCTTCCCCGGTGTTGTTATCATAGAACCATTTTTGAAATGATTGTAGTCTTGGGGGAAGAGGATCAGGTATCCTAATTCGATCCACATTATTTGCCGGTTTTAGTTTAAGAACAATCTTTCCTTTTCCAGTCACCCAATCAACATCCTTCTTTGATCTCTTTCTTTCCATTTTCATGAAACCAAATGCTTTGAAGTTATCAGATAAACCCCTTTTAAATTCCATCTCTAGCATCTTGGCCCGTTCACTCTGTTCTGCTCCAATCAAAGGAATCTCAGCCAATCTTCTTAAATCCCATCTTGGGAGGGTTTTAAAGGCTTTTCTTTTGTGAACATAAGATATTCCCCCTCCCCTTCTCTTGATCATAAACAATTTCAGCTCAGAGTTGTATTTCCAACAGAAAATCTTCTTATCGCTCTCTTTTCTGGTGGGGTTTTTTATGTTCTGGAACAGTGGAGTTATTTCTTCAGCCTCCTTCTCTCTAACAAACCACTTAGATTGATCTAACTCCACCGTTCCAGTTTTAGCTGACCCAGTATCAGTCACATAGGTCACTGGACGTTCATCCACCTCATAGAATTCCGGTTCTAAGCTGTAATCCATCAACTGCTCCTCAACTTCCTCATCTTCATCTACTAACTTCATCTCAGCTTATTTTCCTTTCTCCAATCGTTGTTTCTCCCGCACAACCTCCTCACCTGTTAAATCCTTCTCAATATCAAGTCCCAAATCATCAAAATCTTCATTCACAACCTCCACCTCATCATCCTCACCCTGTTCTCCTTCAGCATCAACAGGTTTATCATTTTTGTCTTTCTCTTTACTCGATCCTGCAGCGTTACTAGTACCAGCTGCTGAGCTTGGGCCCTCTCCTGCCACAGAGAATCTCCTCACCTTCAGAAATGTGTATTTTGAGGTATCGGTGAGGTCATGTAGTTCCTGTTCAGATCTAACATCTGGCAGGCCAGCCGCTTCTTTCAGAGAGTTCACTTCCGTCAGCAGTGTCTTGATCAGTTCTTGTTGATCAAGCACCATCTTTGTCAATCCTTCAATCATATCATCCTTTGATTTCTCCTTCAACTCTTGATTTATCAATTTGGTTTTCATCATACTCAGCTCATTTGCCACTAAAGCACTGACATTTCTAATCACATCTTGGTCAAGCTCAGATCTTGCATCTTTTCTTGGAGGATTTTCTGTGAAGGCCTGATGTTTGTGTTTGTTCTCCTTTCTGATGCTTCAGTGTGACTACTTTCTTCAGGCCTCTTCTTAGTTCTTCTCTCTTTCTCAACTCGCATTTCATGCATTGCCTGATCAATTTCATCCTCAAAGTCATACTCTTTCTCTTTGGCATACCTTTTTCTCTTTTTAATTATTTCTTCTTGTTTCTCCCTGTTCTCTGCAGATCTCTTTTTCTCTGCTTCTATCAACTTCTTTATGTATTCCCATCTCTCAGCAGAATACATATTTTCCCACAAGTGGGTGATCTTCCCACTGAAGTCATGTCTTGCAGAAGTGCAGTCTGCAAATATTCTTGAGCTCATCAGGGTTAGTCTCTTGATTTCTCCGTGCTTGGGGAAGTTTGGAATCAAGTCATCAATTAACATCTGAACAAATCTTGGATACAAAAGCCATTTCTCTTTCTTTACTGCCATTATGTTGTCACACATGCACTCAAAGATCAGTCTTGCTATATTTGCATTTTGGCCTCTGCAAAATATCACCATTGCTTTGGCCCATCTCAGGTTAAGATCCATCTCTAAGCACATGATGAAGATATGAGCAATGTATCTCTATTCTTTTGACAGCATAGACTTCTTTATCTCTTTCTTTGAGCCAAAAGATGGTCCCTCATACCCCATGCTTCTGAATCCCTCCAAGACTTGATCTTCAGAAAGCTCAACCTCGTCTCCCTGATCTCCTTCCAGACGAAGCAATCTTGCTATGATTTCTTCAGTGATGGCAATATCATTTCCTTCTATCCTCGCTCGAATACAGTGTGGATTAGCTTTAACATCCAACTTAGCTGATCTCCAGAAATCTTGGATGTGAAAAATGTAAATGGATGGTGAGTGGGTGATAGCATGATAAATTGGAGACTGCTTCAGCCACTTTATGCAGTCTCTGAACCCTGCAGCTTTGGGATTGTCTTCATCCAATGGAGCTACGGTGTTGTTCTTCTCATCGAACTTTAGGTTAGCCATGATTGCTGAAAAACAAATTAGAAAAGTCTAAGTATACAACATAAAAAATGTGTGGAAATAAGTAAAACAAAAACAAAAAGAAATAAATTAACTTTGCTCAATTGAATCTATAAATTCGCTAAGATGAATCTATAAATTTGCTAAGGTGAATCTATAGATTCGCTCGGATCATGTGAACTTTCGTTCAAATTCGCTCGACCTTAGTTAATTTACAGAGGCGATTATACAGATTCGCTTAAACTTAAGTGACTTTTAGTTTAATTTGGTTGGAAAACATTAAGTTCGTTGGGGTGAAGTTATAGTTTCGCTCGGTTCAAGTGAACAGGCGAAGTTGTTGGGTGAATTTACAAATTCGCTCGAGTTCAAGTGAACAGGTGAAGTTGTTGGGTGAATTTACAAATTCGCTCGAGTTCAAGTGAACTTTCGTTCAGATTCGCCTGAAGATCAGCAAGTTCGCTGGACGAGGGTTCCCGAACCCTAACCCAGGCGAACATGCCAAATCTCACAATGTGAAGTAAAGTACACCGATTAAATCCTTCACCAAGGTTCGCGACACCTACCTGGAAATTTTATTACGCACGGATCCAACGGAAATCAAAACTAAATGGGCACTCTAAAATTTCGCTCGATGAACAGATATTTGGATTTAAGGTTACTGTGAAGAATTTCGCGTTCATGTACCTCTTATAAGACATAGATTCGCTGTAGCGAATCTATAGATTTGCCCGGTAAACCCAACATGTTGGTTTGACATGCAACTGGTCGAGCTTACTGCGAAAATATAGGTTCGCTAAGGCGAATCTTAATTTCGCCCAACTCAAAAACAAATTTTAAAATAAGATAAAATTAAAAATTAAAATAACATAAAATAAAATAAATGAAATAAATAATAAAAAAATAGAGTAAGATAACAATATATTTTCTATGAATGCCTTATTGCCCCATGATAAAATTAATATTTAAAAAAAATAAGAATAGAAATAAAAATAAAATTAGAATAAAATTAAAATTAAATGGTTAAAGGATATAATATCATCTTTTTCTCGAAGTTTTTCAGAGGGGCATGACTTAGCGAGATTGCTGATATGTTGTCCGCTTAAACCCATTCCCAGTTCTTTTCAACTTATGATCTGCAACTGTTTATCATGTTCTGCATTGTCTTAGAAACTCAGCAACTTGGTCCCCACTGATATTGATAAAGAATTAGTCTCGTCATCAAGGTTTATTGAGCATAGTCATTGATTTTTGCCTGCTCATTATACTGAATCTACTTAATGCAAATACAAGTACTGGCATATATACATATGGGACATTATAATGTACAGATGCAGACATACATATGCAAGATATACACATGAGATGTAGACTCAACCTTTAACTAATTGACGAGAGCTTCAGGTCAATGCTTTCGCATAGCAAAGAAGATCATCTAGGCGTGTTGATGAGAGCTTTAGGTCAATGCTTTCGCATAGCAGAGAAGATCATCACTCCAAGGTCAATGCTTTCGCATAACAGAGGAGATAACACACATCTTTTCTTATGTAAAGTATGAAAGTATATACAGTAATGGGCTATTTGAGATTATTAATGTTTGACTTAGAGGGTGTTATCACCAAGTCACCATCCCAATGGGAAACACTATAAGCTTCACATCAATAATCTAATCCTAAAAGTATGAAAGTAGATACAGTAATGGGCTATATGAGATTATTTAATGTTTGACTTAGAAGGCGTTATCACCGAGTCACCATCCTAGTGGGAAACACCATAAGTTTTACATCAATAATCTAATCCTAAAAGTAAACCCAGTACATGAGCAAGACATCAATTGGCAACTCTCAACCAAGTTTTAGGCAAGACTTATATCTTTATGCAGACCAAAGTATCATGAGGATAATCATTATTACTGAGTTATGATCTTTAATTTGGCTGCATGATCACTTGTTTACTTTGTTTTTGGGATGAGTCTATCATGCATATCCCAGCTTAAGATGTTCCCCTCTTTCTTTCTTTATTTTCTGAATTTCCTGAGAGAATTAAAGTTAAAACTTATTATTTGCATTAATCTCCCCCAAAATTTTCATTTGATAGCTTGCTAAATAGAAAATTTCCTAACAACCAAAGTAAAAAAAATAAGAATAAAAGGTAAAGACCTATGGGACACAAGGCAGACAGCAATCAAGACTGAAAAGAAAAATATGTACATATCTACAGATTAAACGGTAGTTTTGCTCAGAAAAGGTTTTCAGAAGGATATTAATCCTAGCATAGAGATTAGTTTATAAAAACGTGGTTTATCAAATGTTTAGTGAACAGATCTGCTTTTTGCTTCCTTGTTTCAATAGGAATAATATCAATGAACCCCTTTTCCTGAGCATCACGGATGGCATGAATTCTTGTTTCGATGTGCTTGGTTGAGTATGATGAATTGGATTCTTGGCAATTCCAACAGCTGCTTCATTGTCGCAGAAAATCGGAGTGTGAAGGAAATTGATGCCATAATCCATCATTTGATGTTGAATCCAGAGCACTTGGCAACAGCAGCTTGATGCAGCAATATATTCAGCTTCTCCTGTGGATAAGGACACTGTTGTTTGCTTTTTGCTTTGCCACGAAACAAGACAGTCACCCAGATATTGACATCCACCGGTGACCGACTTTCTGTTAATCCTGCAACGACCATGATCACTATCAGAAAAAGCATGTAAATCAAAGTTCCCACCTTTTGGGTACCAAAGTCCCAAACGAGAGGAACCCTTAAGATACGAAAAATGCGTTTAGCAGCTAGCTCGTGTGATTCTTTGGGATTGGCTTGATAGCGAGCACAGTAGCACACGGCAAATGTGATATCTGGACGGCTTGTAGTCAGATACATGAGAGATCCGATCATCGAACGATATCGATGAGCATCCATGGACTTCCCATTATCATCAGGAGACAAGCATGTCTGAGCAGTAAAGGGAGTAAGTTCTGGCTTTGAATCATCCATGCCAAACTTTGTGATGATTTCCTTGATGTACTTCTCCTGGTGAATAAGAATACCTTCCGGTTTCTGTTCTACCTGCAATCCTAAGAAGAAACACATCTCCCCCATCATGCTCATTTCAAAGCGATCCTTCATCACTTCTTCAAAATCTTTACACAGCTTTTCGTTTGTTGATCCGAAGATAATGTCGTCTACATACACTTGAACAATCAGCATCTCACCATCAACCTCCTTCTTGAAGAGTGTCATATCTATAGTCTCGCGAGAGAAACCCTTGCTGAGGAGATACTGCGTCAAGGTCTCATACCAGATTCGTGGAGCTTGATGCAACCCATACAAAGATTTGTCTAGCTTGTATACTTTATCTGGAAAATCTGGATCCTCGAAACCTGGTGGCTGACACACATAGATCTCCTCATCAATGTTTCCATACAGAAATGCACACTTCACATCCATCTGAAAAACCTTAAAGTTCTTGTTAGCTGCATGTGCAAGAAAAATTCTGATGGCTTCGATCCGAGAAACTGGAGCAAACACTTCAGTGTAGTCTATCCCCTCCTCCTGAGCAAATCCTTGAACAACCAATCTGGCTTTATTTCTGATAACAACACCATGATCATCTGGCTTGTTCCTGAAAACCCACTTGGTACTAATGGGGCATTTGTTTGGAGGAAGATCAACTAACTCCCAAACTTTCAACTTCCTGAACTGCTACAACTCAGATTGCATAGAGTCCACCCAGCTTGGGTCTACAAGTGCCTGTTTGTAATTCTTTGGAACGATCTGAGATAGAAAAGCTGCATAAAGGCACTCATTTATCAATCCACTCTGACTCCGAGTCCTCACACCGTCTGTGATAGATCCAATGATGTAGTCATGAGGGTGATCATTTAAGGTTTTAAATTTTGTGTTATGCAATGAAGGGTTATGTATGTTATCGATGTGGAAGAGGATGGTTGTGCGGGAGGAGATGAATTGTGGGAATTGGATCGATAGGTGGATTTGATGGATGAAGCTGTGGATGGAATGGTAGATGAGCTTGTAGGATTAGATGAAGATGGTTGAGATGATGGATTAGATGATGGAGGTGGTGGTGGAGGTGGTGAAGATGGAATATCAAATGAAGTGGGTGGTATGAGGTGGTGACAGACGGTTGCGGTTGTGGTGACAGACGGTTGCGGTTGTGGTGGAATCAGATTCACAGTCGAGTGAGGAATAACGTCATCATCATCGGGAATTGGCAAATTGAATGACTTGAAGACAGTGGTAGAATCATAAAACCATGCAGGCTCACTTCCAATGCTTGTTGAGTTGGATTCTTGCCAGTCGACATAGTAGGACTCTTGCACAATCCGCGACCGTTTATTATACACACGATACGCCTTTTGTGTCTCTGAGTACCCAATAAAGAAACATTCATCAGAGACAGCACCAAACTTCATGTTCTGGTCTTGGGTATTTAACAGAGTACAAGAGCAACCAAAAGGGCGCAGAAAATCAATAAGAGGCTTAATTCCTGAAACAACTGGTATGATGTCTTCATCTTGCTCTTGACAATCAATACCCGGTT
This sequence comes from Flaveria linearis, assembly GCA_024085815.1. Lineage (NCBI taxonomy): Eukaryota > Viridiplantae > Streptophyta > Magnoliopsida > Asterales > Asteraceae > Flaveria > Flaveria linearis. Next base: position 28,731,540 of record CM044006.1, read on the forward strand.
AAGAACATAAGCTGCATAGTTAACTGCTTCAGCCCAAAAGACAATCGGAAGCTTTGACTCGATCAACATCGTTTTAGCTGCTTCAATTAGAGTTCTGTTCTTACGTTCAGCAACACCATTTTGTTGAGGTGTTCTGGCAGCACTGAACTGTCTGAGAATACCCCTTTGTTCACAGAATGAATTGAAGATGTGGTTTCTGAATTCTGTTCCAGTGTCGCTCCTGATGGCTTGTATCTTTCTTTTTCCAAGAACCTCAATCGTGGAATCAGCTTCATCAATTCCTCAGCGGTCTCACTTTTGTTAGACAGAAATCTCACCCAAGAGTACCTGGAGTAATCATCTGTGACAACAAGACAGTAAGATATCTTAGCAATTGATTTAATACTGATAGGGCCAAATAAGTCAATATGTAACAATTCGAGGGGATGCTCAATCGAGTTTTGAAGTTTATGTTTATGTGGCTTTTTGTGTTGTTTTCCTTTTGCACAAGCCATACATTTTTCTACCACAAAATAATCTTTCAGTGGTAGTCCCCTGACCAAATTGTTCTTAACTAACTTATTTATCAATTTAAAATTGATATGCCCTAATCTTTTATGCCACTGAAAAGATTCATGGGAAGAAGCTTTTGATAAAAGACAGGTCACAGTGGAAGATGATTCTTTCGATCCCATATTTAACAAATAGGTATCATTCCTCCTTGGAGCTCGCATGATCACCATCTCTTCAGGGATTGAGAACTCTGGTTTCAAGAACAGACATTCATTTGCGAGGAACATCACGGGAATATCTTTATCACAGATTTGTGATACACTGAGAAGATTGAATTCCAATTCTGGAACATAGTTCACTTTCTCCAAAGTAAGGAAAGCATTTGAAACATCTCCTTGGCCAATCATCTTTCCACCCTTCTTGTCTCCAGCAAAAGCAACATAGCCACCATCAATTATTCTAAAATTTGTCAGCAGGTCCTTCAACCCAGTCATATGTCAGGAACATCCACTGTCTACATGCCAATAACTATTTACACCAGCCTCTGAATGTTCCTGACAAATAAAAAATTGGTTAGACCTTGGAAATTAGGACCCAAGTCTTAGTGTACTTAGGTCTTGGAGGAACAGATCTTTTGCAAAAGAAACCATTCACAAAAGCTATCAATCTAGTTCCAAAAGATTTATTATGTATATTAAGACCACCTGATTTAGGACATTGCTTTATTAAGTGATCATCCTTTCCACATCTAAAGCAATAGGATCTCAACCTTGTTTTGGAACAATGTGATGAAGGAATTCTATCAATAGATATTTCTTCATCACATTCAGACAATCTTGAATCTGAATCACTGTTCGAGTCATATGACTCGTTTGACTTCCTGTCATAACTTCCACTTTAACTGATTTTTGTTCAATTTTATCTTTGTTATTTTCAGAGGAAGATGACATTTCTTTATCTTTTGGTTTAGAAATCCTTATTGGTGTAAAAGATGGGATTGGATGAGAGAAGAATTAGTTAAAGCAATTTGTTTTTGTTTCACTTTCAGAGACATGACATGAAAGTTAAGCTGCATCATTCATACACACATTAACATCAACTGCAGAATTGAAAACATTCATGTCATCACAAGTGTTTGAAACAGAACATCCTAAGTTACTATTACGTGCCCCAGAGTTTGAATCCAAAATAGTTCCACCAGACACAAAATGATTACTTAAGCTAATGTCTACAAATGACTTCTTGGAATTAAAATCATGACTACTAGAGCTCCCAAGACCAACACTGCCACCATAATCATATCCTTCTCGCAACTCCTTAGAATTATCTCCTTCTAAACCTGCAACAGAGCTGTTAATATCATTCTGTATAATCTCTTGTATCAACTCATTTGATGGATGAGGAGTGAGCATAGGAGAATAACAGAAAGTACTAGGTGGAGGATATACCAATGCATCATTTTCATTACCCAAACCGGTCTTGATCCTTGCCCACCTTTGTTTTTGCATAATTCCTCCCTTTTCATGCTCGAAAGAGACCACTGTTCTAATTTATTTTTAAGTTTTCTGACTTCAAATTCAACAAGTGTGACTTGTTCAGTTAAATAGTTAACCTCACAGTTCTTTTCCAAAAGGGTCCTTTTTAAATGTTCATTTTTTTCAAAGCTTCTCTTAATTTAACAAAATACTTTGATTCATTTTGTTTAAGCTCTTTATTGGTTTTCTTTAATTCATTTTCATTCATTATAAGCAACCTATTAGCTTTATATATACCAACCAAACGGATTTTGCATGCAGAGGAACACATATCTTCAACAATTTCATAAGGGAGACCCATTACCAGTTTTTCTGCTGCGAGAGCACGATCACATTGGCAATAAGGAGTGTTCCTCATGTACTCCTCCACAGCTTCGTTCTTGGCTTCTTCAATCATTGATCTCATTTTCAGCTCCTCGTTTTCACCAGCTTCCTTTGCAGCAGATTCACAACCCAGTTTAACCTCTTCCTTAACAGCTTCACACACCAAGCCAGTTTGAACAATCTCTTCTTGAACCACAGCTTTCTGAACCACACCTACACATTCCTTAACCTTTTGAATGGCTTCAGACCAATAGATTCACCATTGCTATCAACTTCATTATCAGCTTCACCATAGAACTCCTTGAAAGGATCAAAACTATCAATGTCCCCATCATCAAGAGCATGTTCCTCCACTATCTCAACAATCAAGGCATGGTTGATTTCCTCCTTTACTACTCATTTCTGCACTCCAATCAAAGTTGGTCAATAGAGCAGTTTCTTTCTTGGGCTTAGCTTCTTCAACTTATCCATGACTGGGATAATTCTTGAGTTTCCAGAATTAACAGGTTCAGTGACAATGGGAGAAGGACACTCTCTTTTGAAATGACCAAGCTGCTTACAATTGAAACATCTGAGCTTAGACTTGTCATATCCTAGAGCATTGTTCTGACTCTGGTTTCCGAAATTTTTCCTGCCAGTTCTTTCCATGAACCTCCTGGCATGAAGAGTAGCATGGCCATTTTCCACTGAATGTCGGTTTCTTTAAGGTCATCAGGATCAACCTGATACATATCTTCCACTGTCATACCACGTCCCTTCAATTCTCCAGCCACCAAAGCCTTATAACTGTGCACAAATAACCCAAACAGTGCCATAGTATCGTGTGGAATTTGAGTAGAAACTAAGGCATTTGAACTTGACCCAGCATCTTTACAACCACCACCTGAGTTGACAATTTTACCATACCCAGAGTTAGCGAAGCCACCATTACCAGATGAACTCCCATAAGCTGGACCATAATAGTTAGAGTTCGCAGCGGATGAAATCATGCAGCATTTTGAGGAGGGACATTGGGAGACATCATGGTTTGATTATACTCTCTTCTCTTCACATCAAGATCAAAAGATTTTAACTTGTTGATTACATCTATCAACTTGTAATCAGCAAAATTTCTTTCTTGTTTGAGTAATTTGATTTGCAGACTCCACTGAGCAGGAAGAGAGTCTAACAATTTACTCACTTGCTCATGATTTCCAAGCTGTTCATCATACTTCTTTAGATTGTTTGAAACTGACAGGAAACGTTTGTTATATCAGTAAGTGTCTCATGTTTATATCCCACGTAAGTGTCTCATGTTTATATCCCACGAATGAGTTAAACTCCTTCTGAGCCTGAGCTTTCTTGTCTTTCTTCAGATCTTCGTTCCGTCATAAACTCACATAAGGTATCATACAATGCCTTAGCGGTAGTGTGCTCAGCAAACCTGTTATAAATATCCTGATGCAGATACAGAATCAAAGCTCCAAGAGCTTTCTGTCACGATCGAGCAACTTGATGTCAATCTCAGTGTAAGTGCTAGGATCATGATTTGGTGAAGTGACAGATCCGACAGTTGTTGTTGGTAGGTGAGGTCCATTAGTGATAGATTCCCACTGACCATGATCAGTGTAGAAGAAGAAAGCTTTCAAGCACCGTTTCCAGTCCTCAAAATTTTCTCCGTTGACAAGCCTCGGTGGCCTGTTTGGTTGAACACACTCCATATCAGTCAAATTCACACTTGAAGTAGACATGATAGAATCAGAAATTAGATTCGCTGAAAAGATGTAAATTCGCTTGCAAGTTCGCCTGTAAATTCGCTTGGCAAACCAACAGCAGATTCGCTCGAATCAATGCTATTGAAGCTCTAGTTCGCTCAACAAGTTCGCAGAACTAGTATAACTTTCGTTCTAATGGTAAATTCGATGGTATCTTCGCTTGAAAATAAGGCAACAAAGGTGAACTTTCGTTCAATGAATGCAGATTCGCTGAAAACCAAGAGAAAATTAGATTCGCTCGGAATGTCACAAATCGCTGGGAGAACGATAAATTCGCCCGATGAACAAATAGCACTGTTCGGTCTGAAAATCACTCTAACTCATCCAAATCGCTATGAATTAGTGAATGGACGATTGGAATATCTCCTTACAACTTGAGCAATGGTTTCTCTATGAATTTCTGTAGGGTAAAACACACTTTGATGCTACAAATCGAATGAAACGTAACTTTTCTTCAAAAACACCTCAAAACCCCCAAAAACTCAACAAATCAAGAGCACAAATGCTCTGATACCATATTGTTGGTCCCAAGCAACACTTGAATCATGAATTTAATGAAGATTTTAGATCAAACACACAAAATAAGATGAACAATGAAGAACATCTCAAGAACACACTCAAAACCCTTGTTTGATCTAAAAATGTGATTACAAAATAATGAAAGTGGAAACCCTAATCACTAGCTCTCTAAGCTTAAAACCCTAATTGCCATACTTTACATTATAGTAAATGATAATTTACTAATGACACTTAGGACCCTAAACTATGACAATTAGAAACTACAATTAAAATCCAAAATGTCTAAAAACAAAAAATATATTTTGTCGACACAAAATATATTTAATAACAATAAACATCCTAGACAAATATACTTCAACGTCTTGTCTCTAATCTTCGTCCCGAACGCGTCGAGTTGACTGTTGCGTTGACTTTGACTGTTGACGTTGACTTTGTGACTTTGACTGTGTGATATATTAGACTATCCTTCAGACCCAACAATGATACCATATTATTGGTCCCAAGCAACACTTGAATCATGAATTTAATGAAGATTTTAGATCAAACACCACAAAATAAGATGAACAATGAAGAACATCTCAAGAACACACTCAAAACCCCTTGTTTGATCTAAAAATGTGATTACAAAATATCTGAAAGTGGAAACCCTAATCACTAGCTCCTCCAAGCTTAAAACCTAATTGCCATACTTTACTATTTATAGTAAATGACAATTTACTAATGACACTTAGGACCCTAAACTATGACAATTAGAAACTACAATTAAAATCCAAATGTCTAAAAACAAAATTAAATATATTTTGTCGACACAAAATATATTAATAACAATAAACATCCTAGACAAATATATCTTCAACGTCTTGTCTCTAATCTTCGTCCCGAAGCGTCGAGTTGACTGTTGCGTGATTTGACGTTGACGTTGACTTTGCTGACTTTGACTGTGTTGATAATATTAGAATCCTTCAGACCCAACAATGATACATATTATTGGTCCCAAGCAACACTTGAATCATGAATTTAATGAAGATTTTAGATCAAACACCACAAAATAAGATGAACAATGAAGAACATCTCAAGAACCCACTCAAACCCCTTGTTTGATCTAAAAATGATTACAAAATAATCTGAAAGTGGAAACCCTAATCACTAGCTCTCCAGCTTAAACCCTAATTGCCATACTTAAGTTTATAGTAAATGACAATTACTAATGACACTTAGGACCCTAAACTATGACAATTAGAAATACAATTAAAATCCAAAATGTCTAAAAACAAAATTAAATATATTTTGTCGAGACAAAATATATTAATAACAATAAAATCCTAGACAAATATATCTTCAACGTCTTGTCTCTAATCTTCGTCCCGAACGCGTCGAGTTGACTGTTGCGTTGACTTTGACCGTTGACGTTGACATTGTTGACTTTGATTGTGTTGATAATATTAGACTATCCTTCAGACCCAACAATATTCCCCCTTAATACTATTATCAACGTCTTCCATCGTGATCAGTACCGATAAGTCAACTGAACTTGATCTTCAATTTGGTAAGCTTCAGTCTCAATGTTGAGGTTCAAAAATATTCCCCCTAGACTGATGCTTCCAAATTTTTGTATTGAAGATCTTATCTCACGAGTTCCCCCTTTTTCTATGTTCCCCCTTTTTCTATGTCCCCCTTGTCGTGTGCATCCTCTTGAATATAATCAAAACCCTTTCTTGAACCTCTGAGAGGTTCAGAAGATGTAGGAGGAGGGTTCCTAGCTCGGTATCTTCTGTAAATTTGAGGAACAGGATCCCTGGTTGGTTCATTGCTCATGTGATGATCGGCCATCACTTGTAGCAATCTGCAAGACAATCCAAACACATTCTCGACATTTCTAATTAGATCATTTCAACAAAAACAATAACTCGTGTTTATCTGTTTATGAAAACAAGCGAACCGTGTTCGTTTGTGTGTGCAATTTCCCGTGAAATGCATGAAAATGAAAAAATTGTAATAGCTTAATATGGAAGACCTAAAAGAATTTGAAAATGAAATTTATTATATTTTATTATTATATATATATTTTTTTAATTTTAATTAATTTTTTTAATTTTTTTTTAATTTTATATATCTATTAATTTTTTTTTAACCGAGAACTGAATCAATCATGAGATCACATCCTCAAAATATACTTTAGCATAAGATAAAATTAATCATCGACAAGCAATGAGATCATACTGATAACTGAATCCAATCACAGTCTTTGAATGATTTTGAAATTCTCAAACAGATCAATAACGATTGCTGATATGTTTGTCCACTTAAACTCATGTCCTATCTTTTTCAACAAGCATCAGATGATTCGTTAAGGCTCGATTAAGCACTTTAGAATGCTAGGACCCCATAATCATTTGGCAAAAACCCTCACCCACCTCAGGATTTCTTGAATTTGTTATGATCTTTATAGAACAAGGATTGTGCATTAGTGTGCAAGTGATTATCAACAGAATATTGTATTCTGTAATGAATTCATCGTTAGATGATTTGACACTACTTAGATCAAAATGGTGAGAGCTCCAGGTCTATACTCACGTATAACAAAGGAGATGACCATTTAATCATGTGCCGATGAGAGCTCCAGGTCAGTACTATCGTACAGCAAAGGAGATCATCACTCCAGGTCAGTACTTCCGTACAGCAGAGTAGTTAGCACAACCACAAGACACATAAATACACCAAACATGGCAAAGAGATAGAGATTATAGCTATATGATTGCATCATGTAGGTGAAAGATCAATTCTCAATCCATTTTTGTCGGGACTCAGTTTTGGTGCAGGCCAAAATGATTGCGTAAATCCAGACATCCATAAGATATATTTAATTTAAATCATCATGCTGCTGTCTACTTTATTCTCAGGCTGAGCCTACCAGCATATCATTAAGAATTTGTTGTTTTTCTATTATTTACAATTAAAAATAGATGTAAATCAAATAACAGCATCAGTTACTATCATTTCTCATTTTAAAAATGCAAGTCATGCAAAAAACAAACATTTCAAGAAGATAAATCAACAGCCGAATCATGTGTTGCAGAATGTTCCAATTCACGCAAGCACGCAGTTATTTCGAGTGATCGTTCGGAAATGAAGATGGTAATGTTCAATTAAAGGTTCGACAGAGGATACTAGGCTAATTAGTCTGATCGTCATCAGGATATTATACTTGTAGTTGTAGAAGATGAAGTTGAAGGTATGTATTATGTTCTTTACATTCAGTACATATATGTACCTACGACTTTAAAAGGTAGTTTATATTATTAATTTGTTTTCTGTTGTTAGATATATGTACCCACGACATTAGTAGTCACCTTTGTTCTTTTGTTTTAGTGTTTTGCAAAGTTTATAATTTTGCAGGTCGTACAATTTTGAATGTAAATTCTGTTTATGTATTATTTCTTGGAATTTTGTTGTTTATGAAGTCCAAGATTCTTAATTGTCATGTTACATATATAAAATTATAAATTATGAATAGATTTTAATTTATTTTCTCTTTTTAGGGTACAATTGTTGATATTTGCAGATGTGTTGTACGGTTCTGTTTGTTAAGTAGATACATATATGTACCAATATTGTGTTATTAAGAGTAATTGTTTATAATTGAGCAGATAACCCAGTTGATATTGATACCAACAAAAACTTTATACCAGAGAATGTGAATGAGGCCGTATTTTTGACTGGTGTTGAAAATGAAGGTAAATAGTAAAGCTCATTTTAAAATATTAGTAATACTTTTACTATTTTTTGAGGATTTGATGATATGTTGTCTATGCAGATTCAATAGCAGCACTCTATACCAATCACCTAATGGTTCCAGGTACTGGACTCTATTGTATCAGTAGATCTTAAGCTGTTATGGATCTAGATTTTAAAATGGGATGACGCGAGAAGGATGTATGAGTCGTACGCGGAGATTGCCGGTTTCAGTACTCTCTGGGTAACTGAAAAAGAAGGAGGTGTCATCACACATAGATATATTTTGTGTAACAAGGCTGGAATACCTAATGGCAAGGAAATGGACATTGGATGTTAAGACTAAGTCTCGTGTCCGTAGAGAAACTTTAAAGTCTGTGATTGTCGGGCTCGTATAAAATTCAAACCTATTGAAGGAACAGAAGGGTTGAAGTGTATGGTTTGTCGAGACACACAATCATGGGTTGGTCAATTTGGATAATTTAGACCTTACAAAAAGAAGCGCAGGCTAGAATTTGTAGACAAGGATTTCATTGCTAAATGTCGGTTGGCTAGTGTTGGTCCTTCTAAAGCTCATAGGCTTCAAGTTGCATTAAAAGGAGGTCATCATATGGTTAGAGGAACCAAGATTGATTATAAGAATTTTAGTAGGGATATAGCCAACTACATTGGCGATAGTGACGGACAGTTCTTCATTGATAGAATGGAACAACGCGTGTTATGTCAAAACAATTTCACATTCAATTTTTTAGCTGTTGGGGATGAGATTCGGAATTTGTTTTGGGTAGATGAGGTGTCAAAGATCGATTATCTTGCATTTGGTGATGTATTGGCCTTGGACGCGACATACCAGACTAACAAGTATGACATTATTTATATAACCTTTAAATCTTAATTTTTTAAACAATTTCTGGTTTTTTCAGGTACAATATGACTTTTGTTCCATTTACTGGTGTTGATCATCATAAAAGTTGTATCACTTTTGGTGCAGCATTGTTGTATGATGAGACCATCGAATCATACACATGGATGCTCAAATGTTTTTTGGATCTCACAACACAGCAACCATCGTTAGTTCTAACTGACCAGGACGCTGCCATGAAACAGGCAGTCATAATGTACTGGACAAATCAATTCATAGACTTTGTGGCATATCACCAATAAGCTCCCTTGCAAGGTGTGCTATGATTCATTCTTATTATAATCTATAGAAGTTGTATAATACATAACAATTCTTTAAATTTTCAGAATTTTAGATACATATATGTATCAATTAAGATACATATTTGGAATTTATGTAAAATGTTATTACATGTTTAGTTTTTCATATATATATTGTATAGATTATAATAAATGTTATTATTTATATCCAGGTGTCAGGTCATTTACTAAACAACACTAATCTCCGCGCATCAATTCACAGCTCGTTGGAAGTTTTATCTACATCCATCCACCTTTGAGTCTAATGGAAGTTATTAATGGAGAAGTATGACCTTCAAGATCATAATGGCTATCTGATCGTTTTCAATAAGAGACAATGGGTTCTGGATATTTTAAGGACATTCCAATGTGTTGTTTGATGAAACAACATCAGATGTGAAAGCTCAAACTCATATTTCAAAGTTAATTCCAGTCCATCAAACAATCTTGTTCAGTTTCTCTTGTGTTTTGACAACGCTTTAGATGGTCAAAGATACATCAGCGTGTTCTTGAATTCAACACCACTACTACTGTTCCTAACTTCCTAACAAGTTTATTAGTAGAACGGCATGCTTCTGAGATTTACAACGGAATATTTTCTGGAGTTGCAAAAGGAGATCAACAAGTGTCAGACTTTATGTTACATTGTCAACCGTGAGATAGCCGGTCTAATTTTCAACTACATTATTGCACATCAAGACAATAGGTCTGATGTCCTTAATGAATTTAAGGTATATAAGTGTTTGTTTTATCTGATACTGATACATGTGGTTAACCATGTATGTAATCAGTTATATATACATTATTGTTCATATATGTACCAGTTGTTCATTGTATCACTTATATTATCAAACTATGTTAGTGACCAAAAACATATGTAACCTGATAGTTTTATCAACATTTGTTCATATATGTACCACATTTGTGTATGTTACTGCTGGTTAACGTTGAAAAAGGCAAGCAAGCTATGTTTTTCAAAGTTCATATATGTAACATTTTGTGATGAGGATTTCTTAATTATGATTTTTAAGGAAAGTTGACTTTCCTGTCAATCTAATGGTTCAACCCTTTTTATATCAGTGTTTGTTTTATATGATACTGATTACATGCATGGTTTTCAAAATTAAAACCTCTAAATTATTTTATAAAGTGACTTTTTATAAATATACATATATGTACCATGCTGGTTAAACATGTATGTAATTAGTTATATGTACCCAATGCTGGTTAACCATGTATGAATCAGTTTAATATACATTATGTTCATATATGTACCACTTTGTTCATTGTATCACTTTATTATCAAACTATGTTAATGCCCAAAAACATATGTAACTGATAGTTTTATTCAAACTTGTCATTATGTACCACATTTGTGTATGTTACTGCTGGTTAACGTTGAAAAATGCAGAGCTATGTTTTCAAAAGTTCATAATGTCACTTTGTTGATGAGGATTTCTTAATTACGATTTTTAAGGAGTAGTCAACTTTCTGTCAATCTAATGGTTCAAACCTTTTTTTATATGACATGTGCAGGTTACCCTTAATTTGTCGGATTTTTCGGTTTCATGTGCTGCATGTCATCACACGTATGGGATATTATGCAGACATGTGTTCTGCGTATTCGACATCATAAATTGAAAAAATTCCCAATCAATATATTCAAGGAAGATGGCGGAAGGATGCGCTACCAAGAAGCGTGTTTAGTATGGAATACAGATACTGTGTTAACCGATCTGAAAATTATTTACTGAGATCTCGTTTGATGGACAATATCCAGCAATGTGTGATAGGTAAGGTTGAATACAGACAAGTTAAATGGCTAGATGAGCATATTGAAAAGCTGAAGACGGATATCTTCAATGAGTTTCCACATGATCCTCGTACAATAATAAAGGTGTTGTATTGAGGAAGTATTACATCAACCTCATCCAAATAAAGTAATGTTCAAACCACCGAGTGGAATAAGGAACAAAGGTTGTGGGAAGAAACGGCGTTTGATGGTCCTGGTGAGAAGGCAAAGTCCAAAAGAAAGAAGCCCAAAAGGTTGTGTAATTTTTGTCGGAAATATGTTCGTGGCCATGACTCTCGCAATTGCCCTTTAAAATTAAAATTAGCTAATAAGGAGGAGTGCCAAGAACACATACAACAAGAAGTAGATTCATTGATCAATGTCAGATTATAACTCTAATACGAAGACGAGAGTGAAGATGAAATGATCAAGATCAAGTGAAGAGTATGAGAGAATAGAATTTTTTAAATTGTTTGATTTAATATTAATGGTAACTTAGTAGATTTATTTCATTTCAGAATAAACATAACTTACATTTCTCGTAACAATTTTACACTTTTGGAATACATAGTTCGATCGTATAATTTATGCAGTGGTATGTATATATGTGGTTACCTAAAAAAAATACATATGTGCATATATGTATCACTGTTTTACAATAGTTAATGTGTATTAAGAATTTATGTTTAGTAGTCCTGTTTCACAACACTTAGGGATAAATGTGCATATATGTAACATTGTGCATATCGTGCATATATGTAACACTTGTGGATATATGTGCATATACGTGCATATATGTAACACTTGTGGATATATGGTGCATATATGTAACACTTATGTGTATGTGTGTGTAAAGACATATTTGCAAGGATTATATGTGCAGATACGTAACAATTATGTGTATGCATTGGGGTGTGTGTTAAGAAAACACTTGTTGATATTGTGCTTATACGTAACACTTGTGGTTAAGAAAACACTTGTGGATATATGTGTTTATAGATTTCATATATGTAAAATTTGTGTTATAGTAGTCATGTTTCACAACACTTGTGGATATATGTGACTTATCTAACAGTTGTGTAATATGTGCTATATGTAACCGTTATGTGTGGGTTTGTGTGTAAAGACAACATTTGCAAGGATATCGTTTATATATGTAACAATTATGATGTATGCATGTGGGGAGTGTGTTAAAAAAACACTTGTCAATATATGTGCTTATATGTAACACTTGTGTTTAAGAAAACACTTGTGGATATATTTGTGTTATACCAGTCATTTCCAACCCTCATATCTTAAATCACATAACTTTCCATTCCAAAAGAAATTATCATATTTTAAAACATTCTAATCAGTTCACTCTAATCTAGAACATTAGCATAACTACGCGAATTCCAAGTTTATAAATAAACCATTGTACATTATACACACCCTCAAACCTAACCATATTCGTTCAAAGCTTCCTTTTGATTCTTGATCCAAGTCTTCAGATTCTTTCATCACCTTATCCTTATAGATATTAACTTCTGATGTAAGGATTTTGAATGCGTATTTCTTTCTCAAATTCCTGAGTTTTGTCTTCATTTTCTTCTCTTCAGATGGAAAACCACAATCCCAATTCTTTACATGTCTTCCCATGAAAGTTTCCATATGGCGCATAAGAAATACTCCACAATCGACCGCGTTATTTCTTGTTGACCAGCTGATTTTTAACTTTTCTGGTTTCGCAGCTTCCAGTTCCCCCCATTTCGGATGTCCCAATGACCTCAGATACGCAACACAATATGTTTCTGCCATTTATAGGTTAAACGTCACGTCAAACTTCATATATGCACAGTATCAAATAGCAATGATAACATATATATACAAACTAAAATTACATCTTACCACTTTAAAAGGCAATGATAACATATAATATACAAACTAAAAAATTACATCTTACCACTTTAAAAGGTGTTCCTTTATTTTTGTAGGAGGGTGCATCCTCAAGTCTAATGAAACTATGATCATCAACATATTGTCATCAACGTGATGGCCGGGTACTTCAATTCAAAACATATCAGGTAAAAATGATTCTTCTCTAAAATGGGGAAAAATAAGATGTCACAATTTTTTGATGCAACATCTTTTTCGTTTCCTCCAAAAGTTTTCAAAGTGTGTCTTGAATTGGGTTAAACGTTCTTCTTCTGTTCTATATCGCTGTCAATTATCATCCAAGCTGTAAAAATAATTAAGATTATGGCACAAGGTTAGTATATGACAAATCACAAGATATAATGGTATGTTAGAATTATGACTATTTTAACGAAAATTTGCATATATGCACCACATTAAGCTAATCTGTAATTGACTTACAAATGAATTTATCCCGCTGAATATTCGATAAGGGAGTTGGGGCTTCTATCCTTCATCATGGTTTAAAACTTTTGCCCAGCAATCAATAAACATAATTATAGTTTGTTGCCCAGGTGTGAGGCTAACAAGAGTGTACAGAGTTGTTCCAGCCCAATTCTTAGTTGCAAATATTGATATATGCACAAATAATATATAGTTTATTAACAAAATTAATTATTCGCTCCGTAAGTTAACATATATATATGTGCCTATAAGGAAATACATATATGTACCAGAAGGCATTTCAAATCTATAAATTTATGCAACATATTACTCAAAGTTGATCATATGGGATGTACACTTTTTTGACATATGTTTGTTAAATTCAAAATTTTAATTCATTCTATCACTTATATTATCATATGGGATGTAAGCTGATTGTTTTATTCAACCTTTGTTCATATATGTACCACATTGTTGAACGATATATATCTTATATAAAAAATTTGTGGTACATATATGTTAATCTTTTATGTGGGAATAAACTATTACAAGGTTGGTAACTACCTAAAGGTTCTTGCACATCTCTTAGATCCTTCTCAACCCTGTCATAACAATATTGTAAAATGAGATCAGTTTCAAACAAATGGATTTATTTCGTTTGATGTTGTTGTCAATATAAAACTTACAGGGTATTCAGTTCATAACCCGAGGACTCACATGATGCTTTGAAATCTTCTAATTTCCTGAATATATTTATACAAAAAAACTTATAATATATAATCAACACACCGTGCATGTTAAATAAAATAAAACTCAAACACTTACTTCTCATCAATGGATCAGACATCAAATAATTCCTATCTTCATTTCTTCTTTTGTCACCCCCTTTTTCATATCTACTTGTCTATTGATGTAGGGCGACACATTTAAGGATGATGGCTGTTTAAATCTTTTCCCCTTTCCTTTTGAAGTCGTTCCAGCTTTGTTGACCATAACATCTGTAATTTCTGTCATACATTCATTCGAAGCCCCTTTGTTTTTCTTGTATATCTTTAAATTCTTGTGTGAAACCAAGACTGTAGGTTGGGCACTCCTTTGGATCATATTGTAATTTCGTACCTTTCCCCTTCCTACCAGACTCAGTTCAACAATATCAGAGACTTCTAATGCAATTTGTGTCCACGCTTTAGCCTGATGTACCGGCATATCCAGTTTACTTTGTGCAATTTTTTCTTCTGATTTTTGATTGCTCTTCTGTCAACTCATCCTCACTGCATATATCAGCATCAGCACTCACAATTCCGGACCCATACAATTCTTTATATTTATCATTATACTTGTGTACGGTATTATTTTCGGGGAACATCTTCATTGCTCCTGTGATTGCTTTTTCAAATTTCTTTTTCACTTCAATGTTTATGGAACAATTTTCTCAAGAGTGCTATATTCCACTGAAAAAAAAATGTATGTTAGTTTGTTGATTAACAATTCTGTTTGCTACATATATAAGATAAATTAATTAAGTTACATACCTCTAACGTGGTAACATCAAAATCATCATTGATAGAATATCTTGGAACTTTTGTTTTCCAATACTTTTTAATTCATTTTCCGACAAGGATTCTCCATCTTCTGAATCTTCATCTTCTTCAAATTGTTCCGTTAACTCTCCTAATCCAAAACCGCCAGATTTTTAAAATCTTGTTCTTCTCTTTTTTTTAGATTGTCCATCGTCCAGTAAGCAATAGGTGACACCTTTTTATCCTTTTCCATCGATGAGCATGTGACACAAGCCACGTACAAAAGCTATGATGTATCCACGTGCATCATGTATAATACATATATCAAATTTATTAATGCGTCAAATATCAAATTATATACAAATTTACATAATACTATATGTACCAACACTAATAATTATTATTATTTCTTCCTTAATTCAGATTTTTATCAATCAAACCTCAAATTAGTTTAAAGTTTACATAATACATATATGTACCAACAAACTATGTAATTTCTTTTAATATTTCATAAACGTACTAACTACAATATTAAAAGAAATAACATTGTTTGTTGGTACATATATGTACTATATAACATATGTGCATATATGTAACAATTGTTTTACAATAGTTAATTATAAGAATTTGTGGTTTAGTAATCCTGTTTCACAACAATTATGGATAAATGTGCATATATGTAACACTTGTGCATACACATGCAAATATTTAACACTGGTGGATATATGTGCATATATGTAACACTTATGTGTATGTATGTGTAAAGACAACATTTGCAAGGATATATGTGCATATAGGTAACAATTATGTGTATGCATGTGGTGTGTGTGTTAAGAAAACACTTGTAGATATATGTGCTTATATGTAACACTTGTCGTTAAGAAAACACTTGTGGAAAATGTTGTTTATAGATGTTCATATATGTAACATTTGAGTTATAGTAGTCATGTTTCACAACACTTGTCGATATATGTGCATATATCTAACAGCTGTGTATATATGTGCATATATGTAACACTTATGTGTGTGGTTAAGAAAAGTTTTGCACATATATGTACCAGTGTTAATGCCATAACATATTTGCTAGAACACTTAAAAAATTTGCAAGAATGCAGTAAAAGACATATGTAATGATTTAACATACGTTAGAATTGTTAGAGGACCAACGAAGTGGCTTAATAAGTTGCACCTGATCCAGTTGTCTTTACACTTCTAACAACATCTTCAATTAAGCCACACCAATCGAACTCCTTTACATCGGATTCTACGGTTAAATGTTTTACTATTTGGCAGAAGCACTTGCCGTTCTTCCGGCTGAACACCATTGTGTAGTAGAATAGAACCAAAAAATCTAACTTAAAATAGAAATAGTCATCGTAATTTCCATCAACTATCCTCTCCACTAATTCAGATGGTCTACGTTCAATCCTTTATATCGAGCCCTCCATTTTTTGTAGTCTTCACTCAATCCCTTACTATCAATGCTCAACAAATCCTTACCCCCATTTGGGATCCCCAGAAGTTTGTGAACAGAGTGTCTATCAACCTTTACATTGACTTACTTGTTTTAATAATTAATTGTTTTGGATCCAACATGTCAACCACATAATGGCCCAGTTTTGATGGGATACCATCTACCTGGAACTTTAACATCTCCAAATCCCATGCTTTTAACCAAGTCTTTCTGGGTTGTATCTAATTTCGATACAGCTGAAAAAAATTGTTTGGGGGAGGAACGTGTACGTATCCCAAACCATTTGCGTTGGATGTTAACCCGCTTATCCATCTCCTGTTTTACCTTTTCCTCCAAAACTCCTTCCAAATAATTAAAATAATATGTATATTACACAATCCAAAATGATAATTCCTTTACTTTAAATTCTAAAAAACAATTTAAAATATCCGTATTACCTTTGCTAATTCTTTTCTTTTTTTTTGACTATTATCTTCTAATATAACATCATCATCACTAGTCACTGCTCGTTTTCCTGTTTTCATTTTATATATAAATATAGTCAGATATCAATTGATTTCAGGATTTATATACATAATTAATATGTGATGTATGTATTTGATGTTTAGTAGTGTGCGTATAAAATATTGTGCATATATGTAACACTAAGTCTTTTATATGAAATATTGTGCATATATGTACCACTAAGTCTTTTATACTTAAAAAATACCCCAATCCCTGATATTATTTATGCATTGCAACATATTTATATCAGTTATTCCAATATATTATGTTAACTACGAAAATAATAAATATTGAACAGTCAAAAATCGTAATTATATAACATTTAAAAAAAAAATTACGCAATCTAGGTTTCTTCTTTATAATATCCACCTTCATTCCAATGTTATCATTCCCTTCAGTTTCTTTATTACCTACAAAATTTATGGTCATTTATATTATGATTACAAAGCATCATCAAATTTTTAAATTTTTAGAAGAACGTCTTATGAATAAGTAAAGTAATCGCTTACCCTTCTTCAAATCATCAGTTTTTTAAACAATCCACTGACTTTAGGGTTAACATTTTGATCAACAACGTTAGCATTTTTTTCACTTGAAGTCAATGTATCTGCAATAACCAGAACAAATGCCATAAAATTGTTAAGGCTGTGCAACATTTTTAATATAATCATTAAACAAAATACCTTGATTTCTTGAGCCTTTTTCATTTAATTTCTAAAATTCTCCTTCACTTCATTTATTATCTTCAACTTCTCACTAACTCTCTTGCGACGTTTAACCACTGTAAAATATACAATTAAATTTTCATTAATAATTTTCGAAGCTAACACACACATACCACATATTATAATCTCAAAAAATAAATATACAACTACACCACAAAAATAGGTTTGAAAAATTTACTGTCATGTTAACCTTTCTTACCCAAATTTGTGTCTTTTCAAAGTACATATATGTACCTACTATATTTAAAACCACAACAGCCAAAAAAAAACCCACAATGATACCACATACATTCATATTTGTTTTTCATGTAATAATATACATTAAAAATTAATGAAAATGTAATACCTTCTGATTGAGGTAATGGTTCTGGGGTGTCCTCTATTTCGATGGGTTCGTCAACAGTGTTGGTGAACTTACTAAAACTAGAATTCTTGGCGATTCTTTCACTTCTCTTTCTGCCTGCATACATAATTTACTTGTAAAATATTGGGCAAATTCAGTACATAAAGTATAACAACAGTTTCAATTCCCCACTTACTTGTTGACATTATAACTTGACTAATTTTCTAAACAGGTTCACTACCTGCACAATCATTATGTATATATAAATGATACTAGTATACTAGACAATAGAAGAATTCAAAACAATAAAACAAAGTACTGAAATCAAACTGCTGAGTTTAAAGGCATTCACTGCATTCTAACACACCATTTTATTAAGAGAGTAGGTTTATGCAGTGGTTATTATGTGAGTAGGTTATGCAGTGGTTTATGCATATATGTAACGCTTGTTTTATAACATTTATTAGGAGAGTAGGTTTATATAGTGGTTGGTATAATCATAACACATAACTATGCATATATGCAAAAATTAAACTGAAATCAATTTTTATTTATAATGTTCTGAACTGGTTTATGCATATATGTAATAGGTTTATGCAGTGGTTTAGTATGATGCTAACACATAATGTTCATATATGTACCATTTCTGTTAGAGTAGTTCTCTTTGAAAATTTTGTTTTTATGTAGTGGTGCTTGTGTGAAGACAACACTTGTGGATATATGTAAATACATGAGAAGATAACAGACACATTTGCATATATGTAACACTTGCATAATAGTAGTTGATTTTTCCAAGTTCATATGTGTACCAATTATGTCAAAACACATATACTGTCAAAGTATTGTTATTCTTAAGCATTAAACCTTTTAGATAATGCTGTACACATATGAACATGTAATCTAACACACGAAGATAGTACATTAAGGCTCGCTGTTAGTAAATTGAGTCAACTACTCTTGATTCTGTCACAGATACATATATGTATCACAAACCCTCACTTATTGGGTTACACAAAACTCTGAACTATACATATTTATATCATATACTTCGGTACATATACGAACAATTATAATATAACCCACATACATAACACATTATCATTCATTGTTGATTAGACCTTGTTAAACCCTAACCACTATGAATTTTGCACATACATCAGACGAAATCATAACCTATACAAGCCAAATACCCTTAATCTAAAGGCTTAATTTCACAAAATAGGTCCGATTAATGCTACAATAACACGATTTCATCAAAATACTCTTCAACAATCTCAAAATAATATCGAATTTCAACCCTTTAACAACCAGAATCATCACATTAACTGCTGGTTATGAAAGAAGAACGAACCTTCAACGTCGGTTTTTGGGGTAATTCTCTATCGTCGGCCGCCTCCAAACACCCAAATTGTGTGAAAGTTTCAATCGATTGAACCAATGTGAACGATTAAAACTTCTAAATATTTTGCAAGATTTCAATCGGTATCTTTGAATCGATGGTTTCTCTGCTTGATTTTAGGAAACAATAATCACATTCAGTTACATGTAAAGGTATTTTACCAAAATACCCTTCCAAGGGATTTCCTATTTTTTACTATATTTTTTTAATTAATTAATCACAGAACATTAATAGCCATTGATCTCACTAATCAAGGGTTAGATTTTGGTTGCATGGTTTCAACATAAGTCTAGTTTGCATTGGAACCCCCCCTATATATATATATATATATATATATATATATATATATATATATATATATATATAAATCTTAAAAAATCATGAATATTTCTTCATCCCGGCTCAATTTCTGTGATTTTAAAACAACAATTTTAACAAGTCTAAAACTTGAAAACTCAGCCCAATTTAACAACAATCTTGTAACTAGCCCCAATTTGTTAGCCCAATTTAATGTATTCAACCCAAATAGCTAAGCCCAATTGAAAATCCAGCCCAAATGTTTAAAAAAATTCAGCCCAATAACAACTAAAACCCTAACCCTAGATCTACAACTGAAGTCATATCTGACTTCTAACTATACTTCCAAACACAATTTCAATAAAAAAACTCCCGATGCTTTTCTACCACTCTTTCACTCTCGATCCTCTCTTCATTTTCACTCTCTACAAACCCCAAAGAGAAGAAGAAAAAGGGTGAAAAACCCTCATTTCAACTCCGTATGTTGCTCTGACTTCTCTCCTTCTCGATCTCTCGAACCCTCTGTCGAAGCTCTCTCTCAACTCTCAAACTCTTTCACATCAACTGTAATAGATTCTGCGGCACTGTTCCCAAAACTTTCAACAAGTTGAAGCTTCTTCACGAGCTTGATCTGAGCAACAACCGCTTCGTCGGAGGTTTTCCGACGGTGGTCTTATCACTACCGGAGCTGAAGTTTCTCGACCTCCGGTTCAACAAATTCGAAGGGTCGGTTCCGAACAAGCTTTTCGACAAAGATCTTGATGCGGTGTTCTTGAATGATAACCGGTTCAAGTTTGGAATCCCACCGAATTTGGGGAACTCGCCGGTGTTGGTGGTGGTGTTGGCGAACAATGATTTGGGTGGGTGTCTTTCGGCGAGTATCGGGCGAATGGGGTCGACGTTGAATGAGATTATTCTGATGAATGATAATCTGACGGGGTGTTTGCCGGTGGGTTGTTGTTGTTGATAGGGTAGTTAGTGGTTGCTGGTTTGATCGAGTATGGATGGTTGTGACGGTCCGGGAACAGAAGGTTTGTGGTGATGGTGGTCACGGTGGCATGGTTGTGATTGTCAATCTTGGTTGAGGTTGTTGTGGGTGACTTAGGTTAGTTTCGCTGATCTGGATTTAATTTCACAATTCTTTTTTTTCTTTTTTTTTATAATTTCACTGGTTTTTATAATTTCGCAGGTTATAGCTTCGCCGGAATTGTTGCAGTTTCGCCGAACGAAACTGTAGTTTCACCGGAGCAGTGTGAACTTTCGTTCAAGATGATGCTAAATTCGCAGTTTGATGATTCGAAGATCCTCAAGAACACCAAGAACACACACACTAGTTTGTGTGAGAGAAAATCTTCGGATCTGAAAAATTTTTGTTGAATCTTGTATAGATTTAGAAGTAGATATGATTTCTAACTTGTAAATCTTCAAATTCCTTGTAAAACCTTGTAGATCTGATGATTTTGATGAAGATTTGAAACTTTTAATTTTCAGATCCACTTTCTCTCTCTAAAACTCCATTTTCTCTCTCTACAAAGCTGATAATTAACTTCAAAATCAGCAATTATTCTTCACAAAAACTGATTAAAATGGCTCTGATACCATATTGTTGGTCCATTGGTGATCGATTTCAGTGCTATTGAGATGATAAACACAATGATATCCCACGAATATAGAATCAAACAGTGCAAACACAATGAAATGAGTTTCAATATGTATCCATATGATCCAAACTCAATCAATATCAATAAACAATGCTCAAAGATAAAAATACAAACACCATTTCAGACTTAAACGAGCTATGAAACAGTAATGCAAAAGTATTTCTCAATTAGGTATTGGCAAAACTTGCTGCCAAAGATACATGAACTGCATATATATAATCATAGGTAAATTCGCTTGTAGATTCGATGTAGCGAATCTACCCTGACCAACAGGTAAGTTCACCCGGCGAACAACAGTTTCGCAGGGTGACCTTCATCAGCTGACTACTAGCGAATCAGTAGATTCGCTGGGTCAGAGCGAAACTAAAACCTTACTTACATAAATCAAATTTATCTAACATTAGTCCTATTACATGAAAGAAACTAAACTAAACTAGGTGAGTCCAACCTATCTATATCATCAAAACATGAAAATCACTCATTATTTAGTTAGATAAGTTACTATCTTTCTAAACTCTTATCATGCAAGCAATCAAATTGGACTTTGCTAAATTTCCATTACAATACATTTAAATTTTTGTCATTTTATAATAGGTTTTTATAAATATGCAAAAATTTAAGGGTAGAATTTGAACATGGAAATATCAATGTCAGCAGAACAAGTGCATTCTCATATATGTTAAAAATTTTTAATACTAAATTTTGAAATTTTAAATAAAGCCAAGTCAAGCAAGCACCCAAAAACAACAGTTTGACCCACATACATATGCACAATACTGCGTGTGAGTGATATCTTTAACATCCATATATTGATCATGTTAAAAATTTTAACATTTTAACATACATTTCAAAACAATCATTTTGTTTCAAACAAATGTTAACAAACTTTTTCCATCGGAAGAAATTTATCAAACATTTTGTTTTCAGAAGCAAACAAACAAAGTTTTGACAACTGTTGTCACACTGGACAAACAAACATACATACGCTGTAGCTGTAGTAACCATCAAAATATTTAAAGTATTCACAGCGCATGATGTTGGTAAGGCATCCGTTGAGAACACAATAATATTTCACAATGCATGACAAATAAGTCATCCAGTGTGAATATCATGAACAAACAAAGACTATGTAGCGCATGAACAAATGTTCATCCGCTATGTAAAATGAACAAAACCATTTTTCTAACTGTCCATAGCGCATGAACAAATGTTCGTCCGCTGTGAACAACCAAACTAACACAAAGGATCCACAGAGCATAAACAAATGTTCATCCGCTGTGAATTACTAAACACATTCAAAAGTCCACAGCGCATGTCTAAAAAGTCATCCGCTGTATACTTAGACAAATAGACAAAGGATCCATAACGCATGACCAAGTGGTCATCCGCTATATACTTAGAATCACTCAAAGGGTTTCATAGCATACAAGTTTAAAATTGTACAACGGACACTATTCACACAGCGCATGTGTAATTCACAGTGGACACTTAAAATTTAATATGTTAAAATTAAGTTGTTTTCCACAGCGGACACACATTGTGTACACAGCAGACACACATTGTGTACATAGTGGACGCACAGTTTGTCCGTTGTATATATAGTTCAACACTTGTAATTTTCTCATTCATCACGAGTGAAAATGAGAAAATTAACAATTTCAAAAAATTCAAAGTTCTACTAAACCCTTAAACACCTGTTCGATTCCAAACCAAAATCTGTTTGATCTTTCTTCTTATTTAGAATCAAATAGGCATAACGACATGATTCTAATCTTCAACCATCCATTAAAACATCTTGATTTGAGATTTGAATCCAGACATTGCTCGACCTAGGTCGAACTTTGTAACACCCGAAAATCCAGTTTGGAGTGTCATGCGACTGGGGCATCCATACACATAGGAGTCATGCGAATGGAGTCCCATACGCATGAAAGTCATGCGACTGAAGCTCCAATCGCATGATTAGAGCTCCATACACATGTGAGTCGCACGACTGGAGCTCCATACGCGTGGGAGTCGCACGACTGGAGTGTTCAATCGCATGGGGCTCGGGCGACGGGAGTGCCCATACGCCTGGAGCTCGGTGACTGGACCATAGTATTTAAGGGAGAGGGCAACCCTTACCCTCTTCCCACACTTGTGAAATCAGCCAAAAAGAAGAGAAGAGAGAAAGAAGGGAGAAAGAAGAGAAAAGGGGCGGTTCGGGCTCGGAATTCGTTGTGTGGCGAGTCAAAACGAAGCTCTAACCGAAGAGGCTGCTAAGGTGAGTTCTAGGACCCTTAATTTACTTGTTTTCAACCGATTTTGGGGCTGGAACACATATGAACCCGTTTTTGATTGTATGAGTTTGACCCATTTGGGTGAAATTGTGTGTAGTGTGTTTTGAGTGGATTTTGGACTTATATGTGCTTGTATGATGTCCTAGTATGATTCCCTAAGGTTTAGAAGTGTTGATTTGGGCTTAGAATGAGTTTAGAAGGGTTTCAAGGCCGTATGTCGCGGCTGCAGTTCGGGATGAACTTTAGTCGCTGCCTAGTTAGGGCTAGGCAACTAAAGGGCCAATCGGCAGACTATTGGACGACTGAGGTTCAATCGCACGACTGAGACTCGGTCGCACGACTGGGGATTTAGCCGCACGATATGTCATGTGACTGGGAGTTCAGTCGCAGAGGTCCACTCGCATATCCGTTCAGTCGCACGATTAAGGGTTCAGTCGAATAGGAGCTCATTCGCATAGTGTTCATTCGCACGATAGGAAGTCCATTCGCACGATTGGATGTTCATTCGCATAGGTGTCCAATCGCATGGTCCAGTCGTGTGGAGGCCATGCGACTGAAGCATGCCCAATCGTCCAAACAGGGTTGTTGTGTACGAGGAGAGACATAGTGCAATTACTAGCCTGCGGGGAAAGAGCAAGTGTAAGTAATGATGTGACAGCTCCGTAGGTACATGTGTGGTAACCGTCGAGGCATAGGGGTTACATTGGGCACGATAACAATAGTATTGCATGTATATGCATGATTTATGTATGTTAAGTATGATGTTACCATGATAGATGGTGAATACTGATGACTTGTAAATGTCGATGTTCCTTGATTCGATACGTGTTTATCTTTCCATGTAAAGCAAAAGATAATAACAGAGGAATGTAATGAATGAATGCATGCATTAATGAATGAATGAATGAATGAATGAATGTAAGAAAGGCTTGCAAGCAAATGTATGGAGGTGCACACCCTATGAAGGTGTTAGCTCAACGGTGTGTGGGTTAGCTACCCCAAAGGATGCACACTGGGGTTCAGTCTTTGTGATTGACCATATGTACGGGATCCTTACTGCTTAACCTAGGTTACTGGATCAGCAGTAGTGCACAATGTTCGTGATTGATCATCACAGGTCTAGCACCAGCAGTAGTGCACAATATTCGGGGTATAGCGTATGGCATTGATCCAGAAAGAAAAAGGAAAGATAAGTGTGTGTGTGTACTTGCCCTAGGTGACTGGATCAGCAGTAGTGCATAACGTTCGTGATTAATCATCACAGGTCCAGCACCAGCAGTAGTGCACAATGTTCGGGGTATTATACATGTCACCGAATGTAATGAATGTAAGAATGAACGTATTGAATGTATGAATGAATGTAATGAACGTACGAACGAATGTAATGAATGCATGAATGAAGGTAAGAAACGTATGAACGAAAGAAAGAGTTTATGAAGGAACGTGAATGTTAACGATGAACGGTACACGAATGAAAGCTAATGAATGAATGATGAAGATAATAATGATATTATCTACGTGTAAGTAGGTTATGTGATCGTATGTATGTAAGAACGGTTTTAATGAAAGAAAAGTATATTTGATTATAAAACTAGAACTCACTCAGCAACGCTGACTTTTTATGTGTTTCCAGTTGACATGTAGTGTTGCTGAGGGTGGCACGAGGCGGCTACTCAGCTCTTTTGGGATGGCATTCCTTTGTTAATATTTTTGCAATGTAATACGATGAATGTATTTATAAAACAAAGTGGTGTTTGTAGAGGATTCGGATAAACGGGATTACCTAAGGAATCCTCTACTACTAAAGGTCACTGTTTATGACTATTTTGTAATCGATTAACGATGTAGTACTTTGAAAAAGCTTTTATGATAAAATGAGATATCTCTTTTGAATGGTTCCGCTGAAATGTTTACGAAAGATAAACAAAATTATATGGTTTTAAGAGCGATAAGGAACCAACTATAAGCGTCCCGGGAACGGGGCCCTACAAACTTCTAACCAAAATCAAAACTCGTATCTTTTGATGTTTTAAACCAAATCAAACACTGAATATATGTTATATGACATTAGTCTAATGTATATTAACTATTGATTTGATGTAAATTGATGAAGTGTTCATCGGATTCATGTTCAGTCATGATGTTCATGCCAAAATTATACTAACACTGAGATTTGATCTTTGAAAATGTTGAAAATAAATTGAAATATGTTATAATTAGTAAACATATTCAAAATTCAAGAACAAACAAGAAGAATAAGTTAATTTGACATGACATTTAACACACAAGCATTAAATGCATTTTGTAACACACGGAAATTTTGTCAGTTAAAAAGAAAAGAAAGAAAAAGAAATAAGAGAAAGGAAAAAGAAAAGTATCTTGTATGAAATAAAAAATAAACACAAGTGGAGGGGGTAAAAGCGTACAAGATATAAAACATATTATTATTGTTCTGTTTAAAGTGGGCATGGCCGCCCATATCTTCTGCATTTCTCAACTGCTCGATATTTTTGAGAGAGAAAGTAGAAGATCTTTGGTTCTAGATGGAGACAGCAGCCAAATTCAGTTAAGGTAAGTCAATTTAGTATAATTGGTTCAGGTTAAATGGATTTTTGACCATGAAACCAGTTTCTACATGTTATTATGTGTTTATATGTGCTCAGGTATGCATTTTTGGACATGTTTAGGTGTTAGAGTTCTTTAAAAAGTTCAAGTCGAAGGAGTTGAGCATTTAGCAGCTAAGGTGAGTTCTAGACCCCATATTCTACGTGTTTTATTATACTTTTTGAGGCTGAAAATGTATGAAAATGATTTTACAACTGTTATATATGTAACCGTATGCAATTATGCTTGTATGGTGATGTTCTATGGTTGTTTATGCTATGTTTAAGCTTTGGATAGTTATAACAAGCTTAGAATAGGTAGATATGATGATTGGGACTGAAGATAACTTAGGAACATGTTAAACAGGTTGTTCATGCACCAACATAAGGCTAATGCGCCTGAAAATGCCTTAGAAAGATTTAAGTGTTGCTCATGCACCCAAACAGTGCCTCATGCACATATAAATTTTGCCTTACAATGACTAAGTATGGCCCATGCGCCTGAACAGTGGTTCATGCACCTAGGAATTTTGGTTAGACGCCTAATTGTTGGGGGTCAGGCACCCCAATAGTGCCCATGCGTCTAACTTATTTCTCAGGCCCCAAAGAATATTGTTGATGCGCCTTAGCAGGGCTCATGCGCCAGCATAGTGCTCATGCGCCCAGCACACTTAGAAATTTTCTGAAATTTTGGAGAAAAAGCAGAATGATTAGGGATTGACCCTAGTTTGAATTTAGGGTCTTAATTTTTATTATTATGCATAATTATAAGTTGTTCTTATGTTCCATATTAATTATTATTCTGTGACTTTACGTGTTGTCTTTATGATAAAAAACGTAAAGTATTATCATTAATAAAAGTGAAAGATTAATGATGAAGAAAACTGGAACATATTGAAAGAATGTAAGTCTTGCAAGCAAAGGAAAGGAGGTGCATGACCATGTTATTGTTAGCTCAGCTGTGTGTGGTTTAGCAAACCCGAAGGATGCATGCAGGGTTAGTCATTGAGATTGACAGGGACCCTTGTAGCATACCCTAGGTGACTGGGTCAGCTTAGTGCACATGTTCGTTGTCTATTTATATAGCACAGGCCTAGCATCAGCTTTATGCAAAATGTTTAGGGTATTGCATATTTGTCCGTAAGAAAGTGAAAGATTATGATAAAAGTATGAAGTGAATGAATGTGTGCAGTAATGAATAAAAGAAAGTATTACCTTGATGTATGTATGATGTGTGGTCACATGCCAAAATAAAAGAGATATCTTATAAAAAGGGATTATTTTCATATATTTATGCAATGAATTTTAATAATTTTAAAAATAGAACTCACTCAGCAACGTTTACTTTTATACATTTTCAGTTGGCAGGTAAATATTGCTGAGGATGGCACGAGGGTGAAGCTACACGGCAGGGCAAGACTGACATCCATTCATGCTTTGATGATATTGTTGTTTCGTAATGTATTTAAACAATCTTTTTGTAACTAATGAACAGCGATGTATTACTTAACAATAATAATTATAAATGAGATGAATGAGCTTTTGTTAATGAAATTCCGTTACAATGTTTTATAAAATGTATACTATTATGTATGCTTAATGCTATGAATGACCAGCTATAAGCGTCCCGAAAATAGGGCCTTACAAGTTGGTATTAGAGCCACAGTTTAAGAGAATTGGGTAAATATTTAAAAAAACCTAAACTTAAACTGAAAATGGGATGAATGAAGGGATGTCAGCCCAGTAGCTACATGCCATCAGGTATTTGTTTTCTTAAAGTTAACCAGTATTATGTGCATGTGCTATTTGACTTATGTGTTCTTAGTAGATTTATATACTAATGTAGTCAGCATAGGAATTGCTTGGTGTGTGAAGAGTAAAGTATGTGGCTAATCACAATTGGCCACTATAATTAGGGACTTACTATACTCAATATAAACTAAGCTATTACCTTGAATGATCGTGTTAGTGTTTGAATCTTATAGTGATTACATAATGGTTGGAGGTAGATCATCTAAGGCCTCTAGGGGTGGAGCACATGGAGGACGTGGTGCTGAACCGCGTGTTACTAGGAATAAGACTAAGACTGCTGAGTGGGCCCGTGAAGATCCCGAGGTGCATCACAGGAGGGTGGTGATGAGAGTAAAGAGGTGGTGGTAGAGGAAGTGCATCAATTCAACGCAGACGATTCTGCCGTCTGTAGTGACTGAAGTGATCAAGGCTTTAAGGGAGGATGACAAGAAAGAGAAAAGAAGGACCACAGGAAGGGAGGAAAGGGAACAATCGGAGACCGAGACAATTGTCTCGAGTGAGGAGGAGGAGGAGGAAGCGGTGCAGGAAAATGCACGAGGATGTAACTATGGGGCATTTCAGAGATATAAGCCCTCGACTTTTGATGGGAACGGCAGGTGAGGGAGATGGAGGTGGTGCTTGATATCATCGAGTTCCGAGAAGATCAGAAGGTGAAGTTTGCCACCCATTCGTTGGTGGACTCGATCTTACGCTTGTGGGACAATATTATCCAGGCCGAGGGTAGCAGGGCCATTGGAAAGATGAGGTGGCCAGGAATGAAAAAGTAGGTGCTTAAGGAGTTCTGTCCTCATAGGGAGTTTGACAAGATTGAGAGGGATTCCCTGTATCTGGAAGCGGGAACTATGACGCACCAATAGTATACCACCAAATTCAATGAGATGGCAAGGCTAGTGCCTGGTCAAGTGACTCCGGTATCAAGGAAGCTTAGGAGATATGTCCAGGGGTTGTTGGCTGATATATGCAGGCATTTGATTGCTGCCCGGCCGGGTACCTTTCAATCAGCTGTAGACCGGGTGGGTAGGTTGTATGATGAGCGATAGGAGACTATGGCAGAGGCGAAGAAGATAGGTGGTGGTGATAACAACTGGAACGGGAGTCAGTTTGGACGTGGTGGTTTAGTTCCAAACAACAAAAAGATGAAGATGGATGATCGTAGGGCGACATCAAGCTCGGGGCTGAGGAAGTGCGGTAAATGTGGAAGGGAGCTACCAATGAGTGTAGGTTGGGATTGAATGCATGCTTCAAGTATGGGAATCCTAGTCACATTCTAGAGACTGTAGGGTGCCAAGGTGTTATAGCTGTGGTGAGGAGGCCCACGTGAGCAAGGACTGTAAGAAGCCAAGGACTGAGAGTTCTGCGGCAAAGAAGGAGGGCAGGGGGCAAGTGCTAGAGCCTTCACGATGACCCGGGAGGAGGCCAGAGTGGACCCTGATGTCGTGTCAGTTATGTTTCAAGTAAATCAAACTTGTGCCTCTGTGTTATTTGATTCTGGTGCTAGTAGGAGTTTCGTCTCCACTACTTTCTATGCTAAATTGTCTGTTAGAAGTAGGAGTATTGTTGAGCCATTCGATTTAGAAACTGCTATTGGTAAGTCTACTAGAATTACGGATATGATATAGGACTGTGTCGTAGAACTAGAAGGCCATATGTTTTCAGCCAATTTACATGTAATCCCCCTAGGAGGATTTGATGTAGTACTAGGGATAGATTGGTTAGCAACCTATGAGGCAAACATCATGTGTCGCAAGATGACGATCTGATTATTTGCGCCCAATGGAAGTGCGGTGATAGTCTACGGTGATCATGTTACTACGGTTCCGAAGGTGAATTCGATGGTGGGGGCAGGGAAGTGCATGAGATGTGGATGCAGTGCCTATCTAGCCTACGTGAAAGATGTGGACGCGTCAGTACCATAACTGTCTGACGTACCAGTGGTGTGCGATTTCCCAGACGTATTTCCAGAAGACTTACTAGGTGTGCCACCGGATCGTGAGATTGAGTTTCAGATTGATCTGATACCCGGTGCTCAACCCATTACCAAGGCATCGTATCGATTAGCACCTACCGAGATGAAAGAGTTAATGGCTCAACTGCAGGATTTGATGGACAAAGGGTTCATTCGACTGAGTATCTCTCCATGTGGTGCTCCGGTCTTATTCGTGAAGAAGAAAGACGGTAGTATACGGATGTGCATTGACTACCGGGAGCAGAATAAATTGGCGGTGAAGAATCGGTATCCGTTACCAAGGATTGACGACTTGTTTGATCAACTTCAAGATGCCAGTTGGTTCTCAAGGATTGATCTTCGATCTGGTTATCATCAGCTGAAGGTGAAGGAGCAATATATCCCTAAGACAGCTTTTCGCACGCGTTATGGACACTATGAGTTTCTCGTCAAGTCGCTTGGTCTAACTAACATGCCAGCTGCCTTTATGGATTTGATGAACCGAGTGTGTTGGCCCATGTTAGATAAATTAGTGATTGTGTTTATTGATGATATCCTGATTTACTCGAGAAATGAGGAAGAACGTGCCGGCCATATACGAGAGTTGTTAGAGATACTTAGGAGTGAAAAGTTATATGCTAAGCTCTGTAAGTGTGCTTTTTGGTTGCGCGAGGTGCAATTTTTGGGTCATGTTGTTAATGCTGAAGGAATTATGGTAGACCCAGCAACGGTTGAGGCAGTGATGCAATGGAAATCTCCAAAGACGCCATCCGATCCGTAGTTTCTTGGGTTTGGTAGGTTATTACAAGAGGTTCATCTAAGACTTTTCCAAGATAGACTCACCTTTGACTAAATTGACCCGCAAGGATGTGAAATTTGTGTGGGGTCAAGAACAGGAGGGTGCTTTTGAGGAGTTAAAGGTAAGATTGACTCAAGCTCCTGTCTTAACGCTACCCGAAGGGAGTGAAGACTTTGTGGTATATTCAGATGCTTCTTATTCGGTTGCGTATTGATGCAACATGGAATGTTAATAGCCTATGCATCCCAACAGTTGAAGACCACGAAGTTAATTATCGTACCCATGATTTAGAGTTAGCGGCTATGGTCTTTTCATTGAAGTTTGGTGGCACTACTTATACGGGACAAAGCGCACCATCTTCACCGACCACAAAAGCTTGAAGTACTTCGAGCAAAAGGATCTCAACATGAGGCAAGGAGATGTTTATAGCTCATCAAAGATTATGACTGTGAGATCCATTACCATCCGGGTAAGGCCAACGTTATGGCCGATGCCCTCAGTCGAAAAGACAGACCCGAGCCGATTCGGGTGAATGCTTATCAGTTAGTTATGACCGCTGATGTGATGACCTAAGTGAAAGAATTTCAAGAAGAGGCGTTGAAGGAAGATCGCCTTAATTCGAGCGAATGAAGGGCCTAGTTGCAGAATTGGGTGAAAACACTCTCGGCGTTAAAACCAGAAATGGACGGATATGGATCCGTCCTTACGGAGATCTACGGGGGCGAATCATGGATGAAGCTCATAAGACTCAATACTCTATTCATCCCGGTACCATGAAGATGTATCAGGATATGAAGAAAGATTATTGGTGGCCGGGTATGAAGCGTGATGTAGTAGAGTATATGAGCAAGTGCCTTACCTATTTGCAAGTGAAGGCAGAACATCAGAAGCCATACGGGAAAATCCAACAGTTGGATATAACCGAATGGAAGTGGGAACACATCACCATGGATTTTATTACTAAGGTTCCTCGTACGACGAGGGGCTGTGATACCATATGGGTGATTGTAGATCGTCTGACAAAAAGTGCTCAGTTCTTACCGATCCTCGAGATGTGTTCATCCGAAATATTGGAGGATCTACCCATTAAAGAGATTGTAGCTCGTCATGGTGTGCCGGTGTCTATCGTGTCGGATCGTGACACCCGATTTACATTAAAGTTTTTATAGAGATTCCATGATACAATGGGGACGAGGCTACACAATAGCACAACTTATCATCCACAAACAGATGGTCAGTCTGATAGGATGATTTAGACGCACGAGGATATGCTCTGAGCATGCGTGATCGATTTTGGAGGAAGTTGGATGATTATTTACCGTTAGCCGAATTCTCGTATAATAATAGTTATCATGCCAGCATTGGCATGCCACCTTACGAGATGCTATACGGTAGAAGGTGTAGAACACCTGTATGTTGGGGTGATATTGGATAGAAACAGTTAGGGAGCCTTGAGGTCATCAAGGCTACCACCGAGAAGTTAGAAAGGATCAAAGCCTTTATGAAGGCAGCAAAAGATAGACAAAAGGCGTACGCCGACAAGAAGCTTAGACCGATCAAATTTAAGGTGGGCGACCAAGTTATGTTGAAGGTCTCACCTTGGAAAGGAATCATTCTGTTCCAGAAGAGGGGCAAGCTAAGCCCGAGGTACATAGGGCCTTTCCGAATCATCACATCAGTAGGAGAGGTATCCTATCGGTTAGAATTGCCTGATAAGTTAAGTGGAATATATCCGACATTCCATGTATCTCATTTAAGGAAGTGCTTAATTGATGAAGACATGATTGTATCACTGGATGATATCGAAGTGGATGAACAACTCAATTACATAGAGCAGCCAGTGGCAATCATCGATCGAAAAGAGAAAAGATTAAGGAATAAAGTGGTTCCACTTGTACGAGTACAGTGGAAGCATAGGAAGGGTTCTGAGTCTATATGGGAGACTGAAGAAGAGACGAGACAACATTACACATAGTTATTCAAAGGATGACGGGTTTCGGGGACGAAACCTTTTTAAGGAGGGTGGACTTTTAACGCTCGAAAATTTTGTGAGTTAAAAAGAAAAGAAAGAAAAATAAATAAAAGAAAGGAAAAAGAAAAGTGTCTGGTAAGAAATTAAAAAATAAAAGAAAGGAAAAAGAAAACTGATTCTATTGGAAAATGTCAAAGAACATACACCTATATCAAACACAAGTGTTTAAACATACATTTCAACATCTCACAACAAGCATAACAATCCAGTAAATACTTGATTAATATTTTATCATGACACATCATTAGCATACAAGATACTAACATCAATCTCTTTATTGCAGATATGTAAACCTATTGTTTGTAAGAAATCATAATCTCTGTGTATTTCTAGATCTTGATTCACCCAAGGCTATGAATTACAGAGATATCATACAAGCTATCAAACAAACGAGGTTAGATCATGCTATGACAGCCAGGCCTGATATATATGAATATCATATAGTCCAATTTTGGACTCATGCTCATTTAGAACAAATGAATGACCAGCAAGTGATAGTATCTATTGTGTACAATTATCATATCACTATCACAGAATAGATTATAAGGAGAGTTCTAAAATTAGGAGATGATGATGCCCAAGGACAAGTAGAAATTGATGAAAACTATATGTTACATGTTTTTAGGCAGATTGGGTACACTCATACAATTGAAAGAAAGCAAATTAAGAGGTCATAGATGTGTGCACAATTTAGATTTCTAATGCACACATATCAAAAGACAATGACAAATAGAAAGACTGGCTAGCATGCAACCTCTTTAAGAAGCTCTTCTACTATAGCAAGCATCATAGCAAGAAGACCATTCAACTTTGCTGCACATGTGCTAAATGGAATGGTATACAACTTGATTGAAGTGAAGAACAAGTTTCACATGTATCCAAGATTCCTTCAGATGATCATTGATGATCTTCTACCAGACATTCCAAGAGAAGGAGATATGTTTCAATTTGTTCATTTTAATGAACATGTATTCACAAGGATCAAGTCAAGTCTGTATCATGGAGATGAAGTGCCTGTCCCACCTTATATGATAGACCATAAAATTCCTGTTCCTGATTTGTTCATGAGGATTCCGGGTCAGGGAGAACCAAACATGATGTTTCAAAACAATATACATCAACAACTAATAATTCAACCAGTCCCTATCATACAAGAAGAGCAAGCTACTCCAGAACCAGAACCAGTCATTTAGCAAGAACAAGAGCATGTTATAGAAGAAGCACAACATCTAGAACAATTCTAGTTTGAGCATCACTTGCCTTCACCACCACAAAACCTAACCTATTCAGATCAATAAACATTGTCTTCTCTTTTGAGAGATATTGATGCATCTTTGCAAGAACACACAAGTCATCAAGAAGAAGTTGGCACATCTTCATAACATGAGCATACTCAAGAAGAATAAAGTGTTCATGTTGAACATACAGAATCTGAGGAACAAGGTAGTGAGATTCCTATAGAGGAAGAGATTGAATACTCAAAAGTGTTTTTATTCATTGAGTATAACAAGTTGATTGAATAATCAAACAACAGAGAAAAAAAGCTTAAAGATAAGCTGAAAAGTAGAGATGAAGAGATAGAAAAGCTTAAAGCAGATCAAACAGCTCAAAAGTTGATTGTTTAATTTCTGGAACGATAACAAAAACAAGCAAAAGAAAAGATAAAGGTGAAAGACCAAGATCTTATTAAACAGACAAACTCAAAAGATTTGGAGATAAAAGATCTTAAAAGCACAATTTCTACTCAAAATGAAGAAATTGAAAGGTCCAATCATGAACTGGAATACAAAAACACTCTCCAGAATGAGGAAGAACATTCAAAAGGTCAATAACAAGACCAGAGTGATGAGTTTGAAGAGCAAATCATGGCTCAAGCTAAAGAAACATCCACCAATGAGTCTGAAAAGGCAATCATCATTTATGAGGAACCTTATTCTATGGATCAACTCTTTGAAGAATCCATTTCATTTCAAAGCATGCACTATTCTCCAATCCTAGAAAACATTTTCATACACCTGACACACAAACAATGGAAACTAGCATTGTCCATGTGAACACATTGTCAGAAAGACAAAAGGAAATGATCAAACAATTTGCCGAATCTTTGGAAGAACCATCCAAACCTTCAAAGGATCAAGCTTCATCATAATTTGAGCCTCAGCTTAGAACTTATGAAAGAAAAGAAAGAGGTAATATCTAGCCTCTTTGATCAAGGGAAAACAACATGTTGTAGAACAAGAAGAACCATAATCTCCTCCACTCAAACTTCTTAAAGTCAAATCTGAACCAGTTGACTTAGGTGAATCATGACAAACATCTAAAGCAACTACTCTTGTAGAAGGAGAGATAGACCAATCTCTTGATCAACAACATCATTCCATCATTATCTTGAGTGATTCTGATGATGAAGATGAAGACAGAGATAAAGATGATGAACTGCAAAATATACAAGAACTTTTCTCTGATGTTCCTCAAACCTTGATGCGGATTTAATTAACAACAAGAGGGTTTCTGGTTTCCTTATGAATCATTCATACATCTCAATCTATCTGAGGTTAAAGACTTGCTCAAAGACTTTAAAGAAGTCATGAAAGATGAAAAAGAGCAACATACAAAAATATAAGGAAATCAAAGACAAGCAAGTGCTTCAGAAGAATCTGCCCAAAGACCCTTAAATAGGGAAAATGATGTATTCCCAGGTTAAAAGCTTATTGAGTCATACAAGAATACCATACAAGTCATATGCAGGGAGATCTGTATCTCAAAAAAAAGAAATAGCTTAAGAGATATACAAGAACATGCTAGCTAAGGCTCTTAAGCCATAGGTATTTAGACCTCATCTTACATCTTCTCTATCCAATATCATTAAGCTCCACCTGAACTTCATGCTATAGAGGATCCCAGACAATTCATGCCTCATAGGCTATGGCCTGACGGTAATGAAGTAAGGGAGATGATGAATGAGAAACAAATTTTGTTAAACTTTAGGAAAAAACTAGACTCACAGCAGATGCCAATGAAAGAAAAATTATGGCATGGAAATATGATGAAATCTAGGATGCTTTTCTTATCAAGAGAGTTGTAGGATCAATATTGTTCTCTCAACACTTAGTGTTTCTTACAAACTGTTGAATATCACTTGTTTGATGAATGCAGAATCAAGAACTCAGTTGATAATAATATAATAAGTAAAGAACACAAGAAGTGGTTTTCAAGATACTTGTATATATTATCTCTCAACTAAGTATTACAAGACTCATGCAGAAGCATTGATACTAAGTTACAATGAGCGACTATATATACTACTATCTACAGCTTGTTATACGTTGATAACATGCTAGGACTTACTTCTAAACAAATACTACATTGCTAGAGGTAGGGTATCTTAGATAAAGTATTATCTAAGATACTTTATCTAAGATAAGGTAGTCATGACAGGTCCATGACTTACCTTTTCATCACCAACTAAGGTGGCAGCTATGCTAACTAAGAAATGGTGAACAGTAGAAAAAAGTAAGGCCAACCACATGAACGTGGAAGGCATCTTGTAGAGAATTAAAGTAGTAGCAAGTGTCAGTCGGACCATGCTTTGTCCACTGCTTCATACTGAGATTCTTCCGAAGGTAAAATTGCTTTGGAAGAATAAGTTCTTCCAAACCATTTTATACTTTGGAAGACAGCTTCTTCCGAGGCTTTATCTTCGGAAGACTTTGTCTTCATTCTCTTAAGTGTTTACTTGGAAGGAGATCTTCTAAGTTTCGGAAGACTGATTTCATCCTTCGGAAGCTCTTCGGAAGATCACCATCGAAGCTTTGAAAGTTACAGCATTTCCTTCGGAAGACTTCTCTTAGTTTGTACAGATTTCATATAAGTGTTCTTTTGGTTGCATCAGCTCAATAGATCCAACAAACTCCCCCTAGGCTGATGCTACCAAAACTACACTTCTTTCTTCAACTTTTAACTCCTCTTCAGTTCTTGCCT
The DNA here is from genome assembly GCA_024085815.1 of Flaveria linearis. Classification (NCBI taxonomy): domain Eukaryota; kingdom Viridiplantae; phylum Streptophyta; class Magnoliopsida; order Asterales; family Asteraceae; genus Flaveria; species Flaveria linearis. The sequence continues at coordinate 28,768,599 of CM044006.1, forward strand.
TTTGTTTAATTCGGTAAGATGAAGGCTGTCAATAAATTTTCTGATGTGAGCAGCTATCACAGAGTTAGAGGGATTAGTGAATGGTCTCTCTGGTAGCTCAGCAATATCAAATCTGCTAAAGTGTAGCAGAGAGGAAGCATTGAACCTATTTACCTCTCTAATTTCCCTCTCTATAACAAAGTTGTGAGAAGGATCATCAAACCTCCACTGGATTATTTTGTTCCTAGGAATGAGGGGCAAGTTTGGTAGTCTATCCCCATTCCTAGTGTCCAGCATGCATACCAATTTTCTTTTTAGCCTTTTCTCTTCTTCATTTAATGAATCAGAGCTTAAGGCTAGAAGATTGAGTGATTGGTGGAGAGTTTCTCAGGGTAGATGTAAGAAGGCATTTCTTGTGAGAGAGCTTGGGGATCCATCAATGTATTGTAATGTGATGAACCCTTTCTCATAAGAGATGCTACTCACTTTTGAGCAGTTGTTGAGTCTCCTTTTCCCTAATTTATTCTAAGGATGGAGGTTTAGATGGTTCAGAGGATGATTTGGGTATTAATTAGGTTTTAGGTTGTGTTTTGGGTTGTAGGATATGTAGTGGTAGTGGTTGTTGAGAGGCAGGGGAAGGTGGTAGTGGTAGTGTGGATGGTGTGGGTTCAGGGGTGTATGGTTCAGGGGTGTATGGTTCAGTGATGGGTTCGGTTTTGATGGGGAAAGGGAAGGGTATAGGCTCTGTGATGGTTTCAGTTGTTGTGGGTAGTGGTTTGGGTGCTGGTTTGGGTTTCATCCTTTGTATCTCCTGAGATACCTCCTTCTTTCTTCCTAAGAGTATGTTAGCTTTGATATCACTAACATGTGGCTGTAGGGTCTTCTCTGACATTGGCCCAACTTTCCTGCCAGTGAAGCCATGTGCCTTGAGATAAACCTTCATCCAGGCTTTATCTCCTACTTTCTTGGCAGCTGCAAGCTTTGCCTCTTCCTCTTTCTTCTTTCTCTCCATTATTTTCTCCCTGACAGTTTTCTTTCTTTCCTTACTGATTTGATCCCACTCTCTGTTAACAAGAAGCAGGATCATCTCATTCTTATAAGGATTTAGTTCTTCTTGAGAGTAACCTATTGAGCATAGGAAGGCTATCCTTTCCTTCCTTTTCATCAACTCAGCTTCTTCTTTCATCGTTCTTGCCTTCTCCTCTTTGGCCCTCCTTGCTGCATCCTCTTTTATTTTTGCAGTAAGGTTGCCTCTTCCAATTTGATAAGCTCATCAAGTGGGAGTAGTAGCATTTCTTCATTTGCTACTCCCAGGCTGATGAGTCTATCAATTACCTCCAACCTCTTCTTTTCATTGATAGACTCCTAAGATGTTGCTGCTGCTTTGCTACTTGCAGCCAACAATTTTTCAGTAGGGAGTCTAAATTTTCTTCTCAATTTTTAACCTCTCATCCTCAAGAAGTTCCTCATCAGTCATCTTCCTCTTAAGTTTGTAATCATGAGGAGATACTTCCTTTTGTGATTCTGGTTTTGAAGGTTGAGGTTGAGAGGACTGAGGATGAGGTTGAGAAGTTTGTCGTTGATCTTGAGGTACTTGTGGAAGAATAGGAGTTGTAAGGAAGTTATCACTGTTCACCTTAGAGGCTAGATCAAGAATGGCCTCTGTGAGAATTAGTTCATCAGACAGAGATGATAGTTCAATGATTACTTTCGCAGCTGAAATTTCTACTTCAGAAGAAACTGATGTTGCACCATCTATCCCAATTGAGGCAGTTGCTGAGCCATCAGTCCCTATTTCCACTTGAAAACTCAAAGGAGGTGGTTGTGGGAACACAATGGATGATTTCTTTTATGTAGGGTAAAGGGAGGATAAAGTTGCAAGAGTCATCAAATATTGAGGTTCTTTAGAAATTTGAGGTTCCTCATAAGCTTGTTTCTATACATTCTCCCCCTTTTTGGTAGCATCATCTTGAGAAGTAGATGAGCTAGAGAAAGAACTTAAAGAAACTTGAGTTGGTACATGCCTGATAGACTTCTCAATCTGTGTCTCAGCTAGTTTTGCCTTGAGATCTTTAATCTTAAGTTGCTGAGTGGCAAACCTGGTTTCTAGGACCCTAACATTGAATTCAAGGTCCGAGACCAGAGAGAGCAGGTACTCAATGGTGAGTTTCAGTCTTCCATCATCTTCATGTGAAGAATCACGGGGAGATGAGACAACATACCTATTATGTACATCCTCATCACTAGTAGTGGTTTCTTGGCACCCTGGATTCCTTTGCTCAAGGATATCTCTTTCATAGATGTCAATGGGTAGAGTTGCCATAGACTCAGTCTCATCGATGTTACCACTATCCTGAGAGCTCAATGAGAGACTCCTAGTAGTGGAAGCTGAGCCTACATGAGTCCCCTACACACTGGTGGGACTCACCTCAGTTATTGATTGCTGATGTGGGTTAGAGATCAAAGGTTTCCTTTTGCTCTATTGATCTAGAGATATATGTGATAGATCAACTTCATAGCTTTGAGGAAACATGAAATCTTCATTAGTTTGGGTTAAAAGGTCAGTGAAGGATATGGTAGGTATTCCGAATGACCAGGGACCTTAGTCATCATCTAAGGACTCATAGTCAGTGATGTGGCTGTCCCTTTTTGGTTGCTCAGGAGAGTATTGTGACTCATCCTGAGGGATTGAGGTTTGCGTAATGGGCTCATCAGGTTGAGACTGAGGAGACTCTACACTGATATTAAGGTCAATTTTAGGGGAAGGTTGGACCTTAGGCTGAGTGGGAGCCCAATGTTCCACTCTAGCCTTTTTAAGCTAAACAGAGGGGGCTTGTTCAATCAGAGTAGATTGAACAAGGGTTCGCTTAGGACGTCTTTGATAAAAGTATTTTATAGGTAAGGAGGCCTTTTGAAGTGGAGTGGTGATTGCTGGTGTGGGTTCATCACCTATTGGTTTAACAGGGATGTCACCAGGAGCCATGGGCTCAAGCATAGCTGGAAGCAGAGGAGTGAACCTTCCATTGAAATTGGTGGATATCTTCTTCAGCATTTGGAAGATACCCGGCTGCATTTGAGGAACCACTAGAATATCTTTATATTATAGTTTATTCAGGTCTAGTTCATAGTTGATGAAGTGCTGAATAAACCGAGGATACATGTAGAATGTATTCTTGATAGGATTTCCCCTCAAGTTACTCAGAACAAACCTGGAATAGTTGAACCTTAGGCCTTTGACCAACCCATGAACTAAACATCCTAGTTCATAGGGGATTTGATCCCAACCTCCTGATTTGTTAGACAGACTATGAAGGAAAATGTTTAGTAAGTGCTTCTAGTTGTAGGAGAAGTTGAATTTGTAGACAGTAGACTTACTGACATCACCTCCATATCCTATTTGAACATAGGTGTCTTCTAAATCAGGCCTTGGAAATTCAGTTGGAGCTCCAGCATCATGAAGCTCCAAATTTCCCTCATAGTGGTTTCACTCACCACTATCTCTTGTCCACAGACTCTCGAATGAATTACCTACTCATTGTTGATGACTTTATTTTGACCATTTGTCCAGAAATCAGACATATGGTTAGAGTAGATGGTAGGGTTTATTTTAAGAGCGGGAAGGTATACGGATTGTGCGAGGAACTGGATGATTTGAGCAAATTCACTATCCGCAGATGAATCAAGGATAGCAACTTGGTTATCTTGCAGGTTTAGAGCCATTGTTTTGGAATTTTGAGAAGGAGAAGATTCAAGCTTGAAGATTACAATGAAAACAACAGGCTAGGGTTTTGACAGTGGTAAAGAAAGAATAGAAGAGAGTTGGAGTCCTTTAAATATGGTGTAAAAGATCAAACTGATAAGGTGAAATGACACTATGCGTCTTGATTTGACAGAGGCGATAAGGATGTATTTTAAAATACTCCAACAATCTTCTACTAAATCTTACTTTTGCAGAGTGAGACCCAAATGTTTACATTACAATTTTAAACTATTCTTCTGACAATATCTGCTTCCTATAGAACCTTAAGGTTTGTCTCTCCTGACGACCTTTCGAAGCCAATTTTGCTTCCGAAGCAAAATCTATCATAAAGACTATTTTGCTTCCGAAGGGAAAATGTGGTTTCGTAGAAGTATAAAATTTCCTTCGGAAGAAGGTTGATCTATGATCAAGTTTTCTTCCGAATCATAATTCTTTGTCTGGATCAGAGGAATTTCCCTTCGGAAGAAGATTAAGACTATCTTCCGAGGGTAAATTTCTCTTTTGAAGAGTTTATATTTCAAAAAAAAATTTTGAAGACATACCTTTTATAACAGGGCTTAAGTTGTAAATAGACACATTTAACTTAACATTCTGTATGAAATAATTAGTCAATATTTATCATCCTAATAACTATAATTAAATACTTGAATCTTTGATCATCAAAAGCTTTGGTGAACAAATCAGCATATTGTTCATTTGAGTCAACTTTGACCAATTTGATCAGATATTCTTATTAATATCTCTAATGAAATGATACTGGATGTCAATATGTTTTGACTTAGAGTGCTTGACTGGATTTCTAGTTATTGAGATAGCACTCTTGTTGCCTATGTGAATGGGAGTCTCCATGAAGTTGATGCCATAGTCTAGCATCTAATTTTGAATCCATAGCAATTGAGCACATCATCTAGCTGCAGCAATGTATTCAGCCGCAGAAGTGGATGTAGAGACACATGATTGCTTCTTACATTGCCAGGAGATTATCCTTCCACCAAGAAATTGATAACCTCCTGATGTGGATTTCTTGTTGATGTTATAACCACCATAATCACTGTCAGTATAACCATATAGGTTGAAGTCTTTGTTCTTAGGATACCAAAGGCCTAGTTTTGGAGCTCCTTTGAGGTATCTAAGTATCCTTTTGGCAGTGATGAGGTGGACACCTTGGGAGCAGCTTGATATCTTGCATATATGCATGTAGCAAACATGATATCAGGTCTGCTTGCAGTGAGATACATTATAAATCCAATGATTGCTCTGTACTGATGCTGATCAGTATCCTCCCCTTAAAGTTTGGACAAAGATTCTGATTTCTTTGTATAGGTGTCTTAGCCGGCTTATAGTCTTTCTTCTCAAATCTTTCAAAAATGTCCTTGACATACTTAGATTGATTTATGAAGAAGCCATCTTCCATCTGCCTTACTTGAATTCACAGAAAGAAATCCATCTTTCCCATGGAACTCATTTTAAACTTCTTTCTCATGATGCTTTCAAAGTCATTACACATTTGGTCATTTGAGGAACCAAATATGATGTCATCAATATAGACTTGAACAAGCAACATGTCCTTCCCTCATCTTCTTATGAATAATGCCTTGTCTATGGTGCCTCTAGTGTAGTCGTTCTTCAGGAGAAATTGAGACAATGTCTCATACCACAACATTGGTGCCTAATGCAGCCCATAGAGAGCTTTATCTAATTTGCACACATAGTGGGGGTGTTGTGGATCTTCAAAGCCAGGTGGTTGACACATGTAGACTTCTTTGTTGATTTTCCCATACAAAAATGAACATTTTGTTGGATCATATATGCCCAAGACACATACAAGATTGATGTGGTTAGTACATTATGATCCAAGTCGGGTCATACCCAATAACAAGCCAAACCAACACCAATAAATATTTAATTGTTGATGAGATCAAACAAATAAATATTGACACCAATTTAGGAAATGAGTTTTCTAAAACATTGCATTTGAAATAAAACAAATTATATGGATAATTTGTTAATGAGAAATTATTCGTTATATTATTTAAGTTAGTTAAATAATAAAAAATAATAGTGTGTTAGTATTATAAAATTAAAAGGGGTGTTAATTTTATAAAAACTTATGACTAAGAGAGTGCAAAATGTATAAAATAAAATTTGGGGGGAACCCAATTTTAAATGGGCATTTCGGCCGCCCCTTCCTCATGGGGATTCTCCTTTTGTGTTGGTAAAAACAAAAGACCAAAACACACTGGCACACTTCCTTGAAACACACTTTCTCTCTCACACATGCAAAGGTCCCTTCTCCCTTTCTCCCTTGGCTAAAAGTTCGAAATCAAAGGCTGAAATTGAAGACTTCCTTGGCTGATTTTCGGGTTCTAAGAGAAGGAGTTGGGTCTTGGTGTTATACTACCTAACAAGTAGGTGTTTGGAAGGGCTTGTAGGTATTACAACTTGAGGCTTTCTCTCTTGGGGGTTGAACATTCAAGAACATCAACATCATCTTCTTCATCTTGTCCACTACAACATCTTGTGCAAGAAAGGTTGTATCAATGAACTCCCTATGGTTGTTATTTGGTTTTGATAGCATACTATTTCACATATATTGTTGATCCATGTTCTTGGGTTTTGTTTATGATTTAAAATGGTAAAAATTTCAGATTAGTAACCATATATTTAAACCTTATATCCGCTGTGTTTTCATAGTTTAAATGTTTAAAGTAGCTTTGATTTACATGTTACAAAACCCAACACATTTGACATCAAGTTGATACACTGTGAAGTTCTTAGATGAAACAAAAAGATTCTTACAGCCTCAAGTCTTGCAACAGGTGTAAATACCTCAGTGTAATCTATTCCTTCCTCTTGTGTGTATCCTTGAACTACAAGTCTAGCTTTGTTCTTGATAATCAAACCTTTATCATCCCTTTTGTTCCTGAACACCCACTTTGTACCTTGACCAGGTGGTAGTGGATATAGATTCCACACCTTTTAAATTGAAGCAATTCCTCTTGCATTGATTCAACCCAATTGTTGTCCTTGAGAGCCTCTTATACCTTTTTAGGTTCCATTTGAGAGAGAAAGCATGAATACAAGCAGACATTCTTATTGCGAGTTTGTCTTCTGGTCCTCACACCTTCTGAGACGTCCCCAATGATGTTTTCAGCTGGATGAGTATTATGAATCCTGATTCTGGGAATAACATCTAGTTGCACAGATATATCCAAATTTAAATAATTCATATCAGGATTGTTAATATTGGTTCTAGCTGAATTTTCTCTTTCATTCAATGAAGATTGATTGAATAAATGAGTAACATCATCAAAAATGTTCTGTTGTATGATTGTATCATCAGTTGCCTGTTCCTCCGGATAGCTATCTTTATTAGCTTGGTGTTAAGAAATGGAGTTGTCATCTGAAGTGACTTGATACTCATTCAGTTGACAACTGGTTGAACCATTGTTTCCTGAGAGATTCAGACTTTCAGGAAGTGGTGAGAGATTGTTCTTCATTTCTTCTTGGAGAATTTGGAAGGGGTTTGGAAACTCCAACATTTGATCATCATCAGAGTCACTTTGAGTTCATGTTCCAACTGAAACGTTCTCACAAGATTGTTTAGAATAGTGGGAAACAATTCTAAGTTAAACATATGGTCAGGACCATTTCCCTTAACACAAGGAGTGTGCTCATTTACAACTATCTTGGATGACTCCTTAAAGTGTTGATTCTTGATGTTGTATACTCTATAAGCTTTGGAGCTTGAAGAATATCCAACAAAGATAGCATCATCTGACTTTTCAGCAAATTTTCCCAAATTTCCTTTGTGTTAAGTATGGTGCATCTGCTGCCAAAGGACCTTAGAAAGCCAATGAACGGTGGCCTCTTGTTCCATTACTCATAAGAGGTCTTTCCATGGGGCTTAACAATGAGAACCCTGTTCTGTGCATAGCATGCAGTGATGAGTGCCTCTACCCAGAAAGTTAGAGGCATCTTTGGATCAGCCAACATGGTTCTTGCAGCCTCAATAAGTGTCATGTTCCTCCTCTCAGTAACACCATTCTGGTAAGGAGTTGTAGGAGCACTATATTGTCTGGTAATCCCTTTTGAGTTACAGAATGAGTCAAGAACTTGGTTTTTAAACTCTGTCCCTTTGTCACTTCTGCTTATCTTTACTTTATGATTAATTTGATTTTCTATCTTAAGAATAAAAGATTTTAAGGATTCAGCAGTTTCATGCTTAGTTCTTAAGAAGAATACCCATGTAAATCTAGTAAAATCATCAACTATCACAAAACAATATGACTTTCTTCCAATGCTCATTATATTTGTAGGACCAAATAGATCCATATGCAATAAGTGTAATGGGGTAGGGATAGAGTTAACTTCTTTGGATCTATGGGATTCCCTGTGTTGCTTCCCTTTCAGACAAGCAACACAGTTGTCTTTACAAAAAAATTCCTTTTAGGCATACCATGTACCAAGTTATTCTTAGCCAATTTATTAATTGTCTTAAAATTAACATGACACATTCTTTTGTACCAAAGAGTTGACTCATCACTATTTGCTTTGGAAAGAAAGCATGATACTTCACCTAGTGGGGAAGCATTGTTCATATCCAGCTTGTACATATCCCCTTTTCTGGGAGATCTAAGAAGCACAAATTCCTTAGGAATTGTTATTCCGGGTTTGAGGATAATGCACTCATGTTCTATGAAAAGCATTTGTTGCTTTTGGTCACAGAATTAAGAAACACTTAAGAGATTGTGTTCAAGCTGTTTGATAATGTGTACTTTGCCAACTATTAACTTACCATTGGACACATTACCTCTTCCAGAAATGTATCCTCCGGCTTCACCTCCAAACTGAACAGGACCTCCATCAAAATGGTTAAATTGTTGAAGAAAAAATCTGTTCCCTATCATGTGCCTGGAGCATCCACTATCCACAATCCAAATGTTTCCATTTTTATCATATGGATGTCCCTGAACAAAGGTGAAACAGTTAGTTTTTATTGGAAACCCAAGCCTTGTTGGTCTTGGGTTCTTCCAATGATGGGAACATAATTGAACCAAAGTGTAAGCATGGGGGTTCAATAGTAGTTTGGGAAGAGGAGGTTTGGGCTACAACATCTTCTTTGATTTTCCATTCCATCCTTTGGTTGATCATTAAAGATGAGCTTGATGAAGCTTGGGTAGCAGAGCATTTTTCCGAAGTTTCTTTCTCTTCAAAGAAACTTTCAGACTATTCTCTTCCAAAGCAGTCTTCTTTTCGGAAGGTTTGAGAGGTGCTTTCTTGTTCTTCGGAATTCTTTTTGGTTTGTCTTCCGAAAATACTTTCCTTTCGGAAGAAGATGTTCCTTCCGTAGGCAACTTGGCTTCGGAAATTGCTTTCCTTTCTTCAACCTTTGGATCTGGTTATGTGATCCAATTGTGATACCTTCCTTGCCTGCTCGTTTCCTTACCTGTTTGCATAATGTGTGCTTGGAGGATTATAGAAACAATCCTTGGCCATATAGTTGTGCAGACCACACATTATGCATTCAGTGTTTGCTTTGGTAGGACATGTAGATTGTTGCTTCTTGCTCTTCTTGTCCTCTTCCACAGCTATTCCTTTTGGCCTCATATCCTTTAGTTGGATGGGAGCATTGGTATTTTACTCCCGTCCTGAATCTGAGCTTCTAACCACTTGGAATCCAGCTAAGATGAAAACACCCTTTTGCCTTGGTTAATTTCATTTTGGACTCATCCACCTTCTTGGCACTTCTTTTGGCTGCTTGAATTTTTGTTTTTTCTTTGTTTGGTGGTAAGAGATTTGTTCTCAGCTGAGAGGATGAGGTTTTCTACCTTGTCCTTCTCTGTGGTGGTGGTAGCAACCATTTTGCATCACTCATCCTCTTAAGAGATGGTGGGTCAACAATTAGAACCTCTTGCTCATTAGTACCACATCTTGGCTATCTAATAGACACATAGGATTGTGGTGGAGCAGTTTCATTGGTTCCCAACCCACTCTTGTTTTGATAACATTCTTTTGAGTGAGAAGTTGATGCAAGAATGTTGTTGAAGTTATGCTCTTGGATAGCCTACTTCTTTGCTTCAGTCTCAGCTATTACTAGCTAGGCTTGAGCCTCAGTCAACTTTGAACTACATCTTTTATTTGAGCCCTGTAGTTTGAGTGCTCATGTTTTAAAGTAGATGCAGTGTTTTCTAACTCTTTAATTTTGAGTTTATAGTCAGATTCTGCTCTTTTAAAATCAGCTTTTAGTATGTTCAAAGACTCAATATCAGATTTAAGTTTCAAGTTATGGTCCTGGTACAACTTAACCTTAACTACACAGTCAGGAGTATAGAAATGTTTATATACCTTGGTATCATCTGTGTCAGCCATGAGAGCCTGACCAGCAGTAATATCTTGCACCATAAAGCTCCAATCAACTTCTTGAACAACGGCTACAGTTTGCTCTGTTGTCTTGGTTGCGGCTTGTATGGTGGCATGATGTTGAGAAGCTTGCCTAGCTCCAGGATTAGATTTTGGAGCCTTGCATTCCCTTGCAAAATGACCAAGTTGATTACAGTTGTAACACTTAGCCTTTGATTTGTCAAACCTGAATTTGCTACTTGTTGGGTTCTGAGGGAAGTGCCTTCCAGTTCTCTTGTAGAACTTCTTTGCTCTGTAGGTAAGGAGAGCCATTTGTTGAATAATGTCCATGTATTCAACATCATCTGGGCTGAAACACTCCAGATCATCAAAACAGAACTAGAAATCACTAGAGTGTTCCTTTCCTGAGACAAAAGCACAATTTTCCTGAAAAGGATCTTGTTGAGACTTAGGTGTCTCTGGGAAAGTGATGTATGGTCCAGATGAACATGATGGCTGTTGGTTGTAAGTCAGGCACATCTGGGACTGGGGAGTTCTTGCACCTTCAGCAACATGTGGAGCATTGCTAACAGGAGTGGTTGAGCTGACATTCATCTGCCGCTTGTTTAGATTTTTCATCTCCATACGGTATCCATCTAGGATTCCATATAGTTCAGTCATAGTGAGTGTTCCAAGATTTTCAGATCTCCTGATAGAAACATAATAGAAAGTCCATTCACGAGGAAGAGCACTCATGAACTTCCTTACTATGTCTCTCTTTTCAAGAGTCACTCCTATAGACTGTAGAGATACTGTAAGATCCATGGATTTTAAGTATTGTTGGCTCAAATTTTCACCATCAATGTAGGTGAAATTCTTGAACTGTTGCTTCAAGCATCCTTCTTGGATTCTTTGGATTCTGAGGAACCAGTGTACATTAACTTCAAAGCATCAACGAGTTCTTTAGCTATAGTGCAATGCTCAAATTATGCCACAATCGAGTTTCGTATGGCAGTGAGCAATACAGTCATAGCTTTGCTATCAATATCCATCTTCTTGTAGTCTTCATCAGAGTAATCTTCGACTTCCTTTTCAATCATGGCACCATCTCCAGTTGGTGATGCCACTTTTGGTATGTATGGTCCATGAGTGACGGACTTCCACATACGGGAGTCTTGATACTTGATGAATCCTTCAATCCATTGACACCAGCGCCTGAAGTTATTGGGGGTGATAATGGGAGTTTGGTCATGGTTCTCATTTCTGGTTCAATAGATTTCTGGTTAAGGGCCATTTTGGTTGAGTGAGTAAGTTTTAAGAAACAAGGTTGATTTAGGATGGTTAGATCTCATAATCAAGAGCCTGGATGCTCTGATACCAATTGCAGGATCAATATTATTCTCTCAACACTTAGTGTTTCCACTAACTATTAAATATCACTCATTTGATGAATGCAGAATCAAGAACTCAATTGATAATAATGTAATAAGTTAATAACACAAGAAGTGGTTTTCAAGATACTTGTATATATTATCTCTCAGCTAAGTATTACAAGACTCATGCAGAAGCATTGATACTAAGTTACAATGAGCGACTATATATACTACTATCTACAGCTTGTTATATGTAGATAACACGTTGAGACTTACTTGTAAACAAATACTACATTGCTAGAGGTAAGGTATATTAGATAAATATTATCTAAGATAAGGTAGTCATGACAGGTCCATGACTTACCTTTTGGTCACCAACTAGAGGTGGCAGCTATACTAACTAAGGAATGGTGAACAGTAGACAAAAGAAAGGTCAACCACATGAACGTGGAAGGCATCCTGCAGAGAATAAGAGTAGGCAGCAAGTGTCAGTCGAAGCATGCTTTGTGCACTGGTTCATACTGTGATTCTTCGGAGGGTAAAATGGCTTCGGAAGAATAAGTTCTTCCGAACCATTTTATACATCGGGAGACACAGCTTCTTCCGAGGCTTTGTCTTCGGAAGACTTTGTCTTAATTCTTTTAAATGTTTACTTCAGAAGGAGATCTTCTAAGTCTCGGAAGACTGAGTTCCTCCTTCAGAAGTTCTTCGGAAGATCACCATAGAAGCTTCGGAAGTTGCAGCATTTCCTTCGGAGGACTTCTCTTAGTTTGTACAAATTTCTTCTAAGTGTTGTTTTGGTTGCATCAGCCTCAATAGATCCAACAAGAGTATCCGGTCTTGTCCAGTACTTAACATACATATCCAACTGGGATCTTTAAGCTATGAATATAAATTGGACCTGATGTGATTGAGAATGGTCAATCACACAAACAATCCCAGGGGAGCAGATTTCTATTATATCTTAAGAACATACATGAATAGACATCATCATGAGATGAAAGCAAAAGCTGACAGAGAAGATAAGTTATATAATGAAAATCTTAGAAGAGAGCAAAAGTTGGTTAGCAAGCAAGTCAGTGAAGAATCATCTTCTCAGATTGATTCTGACATCTTGGAAAAGGGTAGGCCATCCGACTTAAAGTTGATTATAAAGAAAATTGATGGCAATCAATACCAACATCCAATCATAAGATGGTAGTATGATGAGACCCACTTTGAAGTGGTGTTAGAAAGAAAGCTAGAAGGAAAAAAAGCAGCCGACATAAGGCTTTTTGATCCTGTTGAAATAAAGCTTCTTCATCCAACAGATTTTTCATTTTGAAGACAAAGACATTCCCAGCAAGAGAAGATGTGTTGTGCAAGGGAGATTGTTGTTATTTCATCCATATGCTAAGAATTTGGGCACTATGTATGTGAATGCTACTCTCAAACAAAGACATGAAACCAAACGGCAACCATTAACACACGTAGAAGGAATAACATGCATGAGAATATCTGAAGACAAAAATCTTGAGATCTTGAAGCGCAATCATGTTGTAACCACACTAGTTAGCAACATTAATGTGAAAAGCTTAGGGAAATCAACATTGGAGCAGTTGCAACATCTGAAAATAAAAGAGCAAGTGTGATGATTAGAAGGCTGTTGTGAACTACTTTGTTGAACACATAGTCAACTCCAGAAATGCTCTAAAAATCACTCTATTGTCTGAACAAGTCAAAGAAATGGAACAAGTCAAAGAAGCTAAATAAGATCAAGCTACTGAAATGGACGTTGAAGAGTCATTAAAAGCAACTGAATAAATTCAGAAGACTGTAGAAGAAGCTGGACCTTCTCATTCTTAAGATGTTTCTAACATACAAATAGATAAAACAAATAATCAAACATGCCTAACCAAACAAACAAGTATGATAAATACAGGCAAAACAAACATTCAAGTAAAGCTGATTACACACATTTAATCAGTAAATCAAACAAGTAATTAGCAAAACATACAAGTTATCATACAAACAATACTTGTAACATACAATCAAACAAGTAATCAACAAATCATATATGTAAACACACATCATTCATGGAAATAGTTTAACATACATTCAAACATACAATAAGATAAACAGAAAATCATTCAAGTATAAAATCAGAACAAAAAGTTAATCATTGAATAATGCATAACATTCAAACATGCAATCAAACAACATAATTCAAACATACAATCATTTCAAACCATTCATGTCAAAACACATACACATTAGTACTAACAAATAAAACATTGACAAGCAAACTTAGAAATATGGTAACATCATCCTTAGGGGGAGTCTTGTTGGACTCAACAAGTGCATTAAAAGGATAATGCTTGCAATAATCAAACATAATGTCTTCTAACATTCAACCAGTCATTAACTAACATATTAGCATCATTAACATTCATAACATACACTAATTATTGTTTAAATTTCTTTTTCAGGTTCATAGGTAAAAGAAATTTTGACAAGTGTCGGCAGTGGATGAAGAACTGTCCATAGCGGATGTTCATCCACAACGGATGAATATCCCACAGCACACAACAAACAATGTGAATACTTTACAACTGACAGCATCCTAAGCACAGCAGACGAGTTATCTGTCTTCAACAGTGGACATCTTAACATCCATAGCGGACAGCTTATAGCCAGGATTTTAATCTAATTTTCGTTTACATAAGGGTATATTTGTAATTGTATATATATATCTGTGTAGGCTATAAATAGCACAATACCCTAATCCTTTGTAAGCTTTTGAACAATCAATACAATCAAGCAATTATTATTATTCAATCACTAGCGATCACACACACACAATCATAATCACACACTGATATCATAAGCATTGATCATGGGTTTCTGTACCATGATTAATGTTTGTTGAAGTTGATATAACAAATTGTTATTATATCCATTGAGATATTAGCAAAGACCCTTGGAGAGATCATTATCATTATCAACCACAACATCATCATTCTAATATGTTGATGTTTGTGTTTGATTAATGAATTGATTTCATCATAGAGGAAACACGTAATGTATCCTTTGATGAATCCTTATTTCCAAGATCTATAAAAGGATCATCATGGGTATTTGATATAGATACATTAACAAATTCTTTTAACATTGGTTATTTGAATGTTGCAGGTTCTATGGATACATGTTATCCTTATGTACCTCCAAGTATGAGTGAATTGCCATTGATTGCTGATCCTCCAAGACCACAATCTCACACTTTAAGTGTTGCTGATTCTGGCCCCATCATCTCAAACAAGCAATGAAAAGTCAGAGGGAAATGAAATTTCAACTTCTAAAGAAGTAAACAAAGCATCACCAAAAGTTAACTCTACATCCGCAAAAGGTACTAATGCATCCGGAGGAATGAACAATGCATCAGCAAATGGTCCTTCCACATCCGTAGCTATTACATCTACTTTTAAAGTTGCTCTATTACCAGCACATCAACAGATCCACAAACAACATCCGTAGATGTTCCTGTAACTCCCGCGGACGTTATTCCTATATCTGCTAAAGCACAAACTCATGAAGATGCTATTCATTCAGCTTTTAGAAGATCAAAATAATGAATATTTTGACTACTTTGTTGATTCTCCATCTTAGTTGGATCCATCTCCATGAACAAATATGACCAATTTGGAATCATCCATTTCAGTTGCGTCCATTCCAACATTAAGAATTCACAAGAATCATCCATTAGAGAACATCATTGGTGACCTTAATGAAAGAACCGCAATAAGTTAAGGTGGAGCTGCTAACATCTGTCTTGTTTTCTTTCACAAGTGGTTCCTCCCAATATCGCTGCTGCCTTAAAAGAGAACAACTAGATTAAAGCTATGTAATTAGACTTCAGCAATTAAAAAAGTAAAAAGTTTGGAATCTTGTTGATCTTCCTAAAGGCCAATGTCCTATTGGCATAAGGTGGCTTTTCAAGAACAAACAAGAAAACAGAGGCATCATTGTCGATAACAAAGCAAGCCTGATAGCACAAGGCTATACCCAAGAAGAAGGGATAGACAATGATGAAGTATTTGCAACAGTTGCAAGGATTGAAGCTATTAGAGTCTTCCAAGCCTATGCTTCATATAAGAAGTTCACAGTTACCAAATGGATGTAAAATGTGACTTCTTATATGGTAAAATTGATGAAAAAGTCTATGTTGCCCAACAACCAGGCTTTGAAGATCTTGATTACCCACATAGGGTATACAAGCTTGACAAAGCTTTGTATGGTCTTCATCAGACCCCAAGAAAGTGGTATGAAACATTATCTACTTTCTTGCTCAAACATGGTTACAAAAGGGGAAATTGATCAGACTTTCTTCCTCAAACATGATCATCAAGACCTCTTGGTTGTCCAAATCTATGAGTATGACTTTATTTTGGATCAACAAACAATAGATTTTATAAAGGCTTTGAATGTATAATGAAATATGAATTTCAAATGAGTTACATAGGAAAACTAACATTCTTCCTTTGTTTACAAGTTCATCAGAAACAGATGGCATATTCATCAATCAGGAGAAGTATGTGCACCAAATCTTGATAAAGTACAACCTTACTGACACTTCTTCAAGAAAAACACCAACATCAATAATAGATAAGATTGTACCAGATCCTAAAGGAAAGTTAGTTGACCAAAGATTGTATAGATAAATGATAGAATATTTAATGTACTTAACTGCCAGCACACCTGATATAATGTTTGTTGTGTGTGTTTGTGCTAGGTACCAATCAGACCCAAAAGAGTCACATATGAACGCCGTTAAAGTATTTTTAGATACCTTAAAGGGAAGCCAGCTCTTAGACTTTGGTATCCCAAACAAGGAGACTTTAACCTCTATTCATATTCTGATAGTGACTTTGGAGGGTGCAACAACAAAAGAAAATCCAAACTAGTGGATCTCAATTCTTAGAACCATGACTTGTTTCTTGGCAGTGCAAAAAGAAAACAAATATGCCAGTATTTACAGCTGAGGTTGAGTACATAGTTGCTTCAACTGGTTTCACTCAAGAATTATGGTTGCAAAACCAATTATTTGATTATGGTTACAATTTTCTTCAAACACGAATCCACCTAGATAACTTAGCTGCTATGTTTATAACTGTTAATCCAGCGCAAGATAGTAAAACAAAACATATAGAAATAAGATACCATTTTCTAAGAGACTGCTCAGAAAAAGGTTTGATCAAGTTGATCAAATTGGATACAAAAGATCAGCTTGCTGATTTATTCCCTAAAGCCTTTGATTCATGCGATTGAATTTCTTAATTTAATCATTAGGCATGATCAGCTTAGATTATAAATCATCACAAAGAAAAGCATGATTTGTTTTTTTCATCATAATCAATATGAAAAAGTCAAAAATGTTCACAAAACATATAAAAATACAAAAAGATTGTCTTGTTAATATGTTTTTACTTCATATAGCTTTCATATCATAGGAAATGATAGTACATTATACCTGTGCTTACATTCCAGTTTTTAAATTATAATAAAGACTGATCAGATGTGATTTGATATGTGACTAGGTTAAGCCAGAGTAAAAAATAAACAAGAACATGCTTAACATAATGACTAGATGGCTAAGCACGGGTGATTCCATTTCAAGAGCAAGCAAGCAAGTGTTATTCTGATATGTTCAATTTACTCACCCAAACACGCTATGTTTTGACATCTTATAACCTCTATCTTTGCATATCATACATCCTTTGTTTTCTATAAGAAAAG
Source organism: Flaveria linearis (assembly GCA_024085815.1). NCBI lineage: Eukaryota > Viridiplantae > Streptophyta > Magnoliopsida > Asterales > Asteraceae > Flaveria > Flaveria linearis. Next base: position 28,785,825 of record CM044006.1, read on the forward strand.
ACCTGGATTAATGATACCTTTGGCTTATAAAAGTCAAGACCTGGTGATTTGATAATGATCATCATCAACCCTTTGTTTTGTGTAACAAAGACCTGGGTTAATCACACCTCTGTTTTACAGAAGTAAAGACCTAGTGACCTGATGATGATCATATATATGCTCTAAAAGAATCCAATGTGATCAACTGTATATTATCTTAAAGAGCTTATCCATCAATCAAAATTAATAAGATTTCAAAGAAATCTTAAGAAAGAGTTTGTGATATAAGTTACATAGCTTTCAAGTGTGAAAAAGTGACGAGTTGTTTCATTAACGGAGGACCAACTCTAATACGATTTGAATATGTACTGCATCTTTGTTTAACTTAATTCAACATCAAAACATGATAATCTACATGTCGTGTTGAACATATACTCGTGTCTAAATTTAAGTGGATAATCATACTTGCAACCAACACTAGATCTATTTCTACAAACATTAAACAAATGCATTAGGAAGTTACTTATTGTCATAGTATGATCCATGTTATAATTCAAATGCTTGTAAATATCTTTAAGTTATGTTATTCTAAATAAGATGGACAGATCATTGCCTTTCATGCTATTCTCTACATATATGTCTGATAAAGTCATAAGTTCATGATTTATCAGAAATTTAGGGGGACTAGTAATCAGCATGAAAATTGAATTTATCAAATTTAAATGAAAAAATTGTAAGTTGAGCACTAACTTGGTTGCAGGTTATCTGAAGGTTTAATCAAATCAATTTCTTGCAAAGTTGCCATGAAACAAAGTAAAAAACATCCAGCAACAACAAATGATCATAACAATATGTTAGAATCATACAAGAAATAGTTTCAAACGTTGTATTTTAGTGAAAGTTACAGTGTAATATTTTGCCTTTCAGCAGAAGTTACAGTGTAAATTTTGCATTTCAGCAAAAGCGGTCTCTCTACCTAACAAGATAGAGGAAAGACTCGCCTACACCTACCCTCCCCACACCCTGCTCTTGAGTGGGATATACTGGGTTGTTTGTTTGTTTGTTTGTTAATTCTATAGATTTAGTTCAGAAAATTAATGTTAGTCATCCGTAGATGTTCTATGGAAGAATTAACTTCCTACGGAAAAATTAATTTATGAAGAAAAATAAACAACAATGGAAGGGTAATAAGGATTGAGGCCCACAACATTAAATAAATTTTAAATATTCTGAAAAAGTGTATAAATGAAAGTCTTAACCATTGTCATTTTCATTCACTTTTTAAGACCTAGAAAATTGCTCTCAAATCGTCAAAAATTCAAATTACCATCTCCTAACAACAAATCATATTTACACTTGACTTTTGTTCATCATTCGAACAACATTGTCAAGGTAAATCATATTCTATAACATCAAAAATCAACTGATTGATTCCATAAATATCACCGAAACCCTTCAAATTCTTAGTTTATTTTAAATTTTGAATCTTCATTCTGCCCTAATCTTCTTATCTTTTATGCAGATGGCAAATAGATTTGCAAAGAATACAACGTGTGTGCGTTCCTTAGCCCTGAAGACCCTGTAGCTGAAGGATGTAGAGACATCATCAATTAAATATGGAGGTCAAGGATTTTCTATGCATTATCTGCTAATCCAATCATCTATCAATCTCACATAATAAATTTTTTGAATACAACAATGATAGAAAGCAGGGAAATGATTTAGTGATTCACTAGACTATTTGAAGTGAAGGATTGAGGATTGATGAAAGTACAATAAGGAGAGTATTAGAACTGGGGAAAACAAGAAGAGGGCCATCCTGGTGTGTTCAACCATGAGTATGTTGAAAGAATCTTTCAGCTAATGGGATATGATAGTGATTACCAAAATGGAGAAATCAAAAAGGAAGACAGTGCAAACACTATAGATTTCTATGCCACATATACTTAAAGTGTATATTCAGTAGTAAATCTTGGTTAGAAAGATCTTCTAGGCATATATCATCTGGGATCATTGGTATATTTGAGGGGAGAAGGTACAACTATGCCAACTACATCTTTGGATGTTTATGTGATCAAATCAGGATACATAAAGCAGAAAAGATTTACATGTACCCTAGATTCATATAACTAAAACTAAATGATGTCTTTCCAAGCACAGAAAGAGAAGGAGATGTTTTTGTGCAAGCTCATTTGGGGGGATCAGCACTGAACAAAATAAGTAGGAAGTAAGAAGGAGAAGAAATACAAATTTTTGCGTACGTACTTGATGAAAATGCAGACATCCCATAAGAGCTTATCTTCATTGATCAGTAACAAGAAGAAGAACAACCTGTTGAGTCCCCTACACCAACAAAAACAAGCATCACACTCTCTACCACCATCTCCTTTGAACAATCTACCATTATCACCACCAAGTGAACATACACAACCCATCTCTCCTTCCCAGTCATAATCATCATTAAACACTATTGCCACTGAACCCTTCTCACCAGCAAGTGAACATACCCAACCTCTTTCACTTTCCCAATCTCAGTCATCTATCAGTATTGCTACAATAGAACCTCATTCACCAAATAGAAATCAACCATCACCTCAACAAGAACCAGCACAAATCCTAATTTCCCTATTTATTGAATCCAACTCAACCACAGAAAGCCTTGCACCCACTGAAGTGATAAATTTTGAAGATGATAATGATGATGTGAAAGATGGTTTAACTGACAAAACTTGCAGAGAAGCTGAGGGGGAGAAAGATAAGGTTGTTGAACAGGATTTAATCATGTTGAACATAAAGTTGAGGGTGGAGATGACTTTGTTGATATAATAGCCTATGATGAGGATGATCTAAAAGAAGAAGAGATAGATCTGAGAAAAATCTTTCTTTTGTTAAGTACAACAATCTCATCATCAAAACAAACAAAAGATTAGAAAGAATGAGAGAATTGAAGGGGTTATTGAAAGAAAAGGATGTTAACTTGGCCCAACAAGAAGCTACAATCAAACAACTGAGAGAAGATGCATAAAAAAATAATGAAGTGGTAGATACACTGCATCAATTGGTGGTTGTGTTAAAAATTAGTTGAAAGGGAAAGAAATGAAAAATAGCAGCTTGTTTTAGAGATAAACAAAGCCAAGCATACTATCTCTAAACAAGCTAATCTACTGAAAAACAGAAGATGAGGAGATTGGAACCTTGAAGATAAAGATATCTACTGTTGAAATAGCTACTCATCAAGAACCAACAAAAGAAACTACTCAAAGTTCAAACCAAATAATCCATATGGAAGAAAAAGAATATACCTGGAAAAGATTCAAAAGGAGGTCATTAAGGTTCAAGGCTCTCCTAAGAAAGCTAAAACAGGATCTCTGAGCACACCCCTTCAGGAGGTGTATATACTTGGAAGCCAATCCCTCATAATGAATATGAGAGTGATGTGAGTGGGAAGAACTAACAAATATTAATCTCCTAAGGATGACAAAGAATCAAAATCTGATGAACTGCTATCTACTACAATATTCTTAAAGAAAGACCTCAATCCTCAATGTTCATGACCTTGATCAATATAGTATTTCCATATGACATGGTGGAAAAGATGAACATATCTGATATGAAGAAAGTACTGAAAGAATTTGAGATAGAAAGATTCGTGCTCCTTGTATCCAACTGCGACATTCCAATCAATTCAGAAGATCAAGCAAGAACCTCATTCACCAAATAGAAATCAACCATCACCTCAACAAGAACCAGCACAAATCCCAATTTCCCTATTTATTGAATCCAACTCAACCACAGAAAGCCTTGCACCCACTGAAGTGATCAATTTTGAAGATGATAATGATGATGTGAAAGATGGTTTAACTGACCAAACTTGCAGAGAAGCTGAGGGGGAGAAAGATAAGGTTGTTGAACAGGATTAACTCATGTTGAACATAAAGTTGAGGGTGGAGATGACTTTGTTGATATAATAGCCTACGATGAGGATGATCTAAAAGAAGAAGAGATAGATCTGAGAAAAATCTTTCTTTTGTTAAGTACAACAATCTCATCATCAAAACAAACAAAAGATTAGAAAGGATGAGAGAATTAAAGGGGTTATGAAAGAAAAGGATGTTAAATTGGCCCAACAAGAAGCTACAATCAAACAACTGAGAGAAGATGCATAAAAAAATAATGAAGTGGTAGATACACTGCATCAATCGGTGGTTGTGTTAAAATTTAGTTGAAAGGGAAAGAAATGAAAAATAGCAGCTTGTTTTAGAGATAAACAAAGCCAAGCATACTATCTCTAAACAAGCTGATCTGCTGAAAAACAAAAGATGAGGAGATTGGAACCTTGAAGATAAAGATATCTACTGTTGAAATAGCTACTCATCAAGAACCAACAAAAGAAACTGCTCAAATTTCAAAACAAATAATCCATATGGAAGAAAAAGAATATACCTAGAAAAGATTCAAAAGGAGGTCATTAAGGTTCAAGGCTCTCCTAAGAAAGCTAAAACAGGATCTCCTGAGCACACCCCTTCAGGAGATGTATATACTTGGAAGCCAATCCTCATAATGAATCTGAGAGTGATGTTGAGTGGGAAGAACTAACAAATATTTAATCTCCTAAGGATGACAAAGAATCAAAATCTGATGAACTGCTATCTACTACAAATATTCTTAAAGAAAGACCTCAATCCTCAATGTTCATGACCTTGATCAATATAGGATTTCCATATGACATGGTGGAAAAGATGAACATATCTGAGATGATGAAAGTACTGAAAGAATTTGAGATAGAAAGATTCGTGCTCCTTGTATCCAACTACGATATTCAATCAATTCAGAAAATCAAGCAAGATTTGGGTCACTATGGCACAGCTAAGCTCACCAAGTACAATATGAATTGCCGGTTGCAAAGCCATAATTACTAGCTACATGAATTGAGAGGAAGATCAGTGACTCTACTTAGGAAAATGATGGAGTATGTCATGATGGTGGAGTTGGAAACATAAGTAAAATTCAGAACAGACGTTCCAAACCCTGCTTATGCTCATCAAGAAAAATCTACCCTGCTGTGCAAGATAGTAGAAAGGAAAGATTGGCACAAGGGTAAAGAACAACTGATATGAGAGCCAAGGAATGTGTTTCCAGGAAAAGTATGGCCTCTCGGAATAACAGTAGAGAGATCATAGAAGAAAAATCTACTCTAATCCAACTGTATGATCATCTTATAACTCCCGGATCTGCTGAGGAAAACAAGATAATAGCTTGCAAATATGATCCAGACTAGGATTATACAGCAATAAAGAGAACATTTGGGATGATACAATACTTGCCACTGATTGAATCAATCATATCACTTCCAGATGCTGATACATCTGATCTTCAAAGCATTCCTATCACCAACTATCCAATCATCCAAGAGGAAGAGACTTCTCAGTGAATCTTGGAAAGTTAAGAACAAAATTTAAAGATGATGTATTGAAGGAAGCCAGAAGAGAAGATAATGAGCACAAAAGAAGGAAATAAAAATAAAGAAGGTCATAATCCAACTCTTCTAATCTTGTAGATGATGAATTTCTAAGAAGAGTTGGATATGCACACAAGAGCTCAGCTTCAATCAAGAGTATTGATGGAAATCAATATACATATCCAATTACTGAATGGAGATATGTGGAAAGAACAAAAAAGCTTATGCTACTAAGAAATGAAGTAAATAACAAATCTCAAAGTATAAGAATTTTTGATCCAATAGAGATCAAACTTCTCATCAAAGCTATACTTCATACCTTCATGACAAATACTTCCCAAAGTGAATGATGAACATGCTCAAAGTGACATATGGTTATATGTGAACATGATTCAAGTGGTAGACAAATTGTATGCCAAAGCCTATAAATGAAAAAGATTTTAGGCTAGTCAGCTACAAGGATCTGAAATCCCATCTGTCATTGAATTAAGAATCATAGAACAAGTTGAGCTGGAGATGGTCAACAATAATAGTGTAATGGCTACACTGACAACAAAAGAAGATGTGCTTCATCTTGGTTTTGACACTTTAAAGAAAATCAGTAGAATGGAGATCAAGTACAAATATGATGATAAAAAGGAAGCCGTTTTCTACTTCAACAAGAAGATTGTGTCAAGAGTAAAGGAGCTACCAAGTTTGAGGAGTTGATTACAAGTTGCTAAGCCTAAGCAGGAGTACTGTTAGATCTAGATTCAATAGGTCTAGATTCATGGTATAGGCTTTGAACTTTAATCATCTCATGTAATACCTCTTGTACATATTTATCTTTTGTATGTAATATATGATAGGTTAACCCAAATAATCATGTGTTGATTTATGTGTGATTTCAGGAAAGAACAACATACTTAGTCAAATTTGAAAATTGACTAAGTGTAAGAACTATCTACGTATGAACAATCTGTACTTCCATAGATGTTCTGCCGTAACAACAAGGAAATGTGCATCTGAGGATCTACTACAGAAGAACAACTGTTGCGGATGAAATCCCAAGTGACTGATTCATACGAAAGACGAAAGTTCTACAGAAAGCTAAACTCCTACGGAAGACCAAAGTCATACAGAAGACCAAAGTCCTATGGAAGGATCATGTCCTAGGGAAGAGCAATACACTTGCATGTACTACACCAATCAAGTACATGAAATCAACAAGTCAATCTCAATCAAGTGATGTCATAAAGTCAACATCTGCAGACAACTTCACTTTAGTCAGAAATCATCACATCATGAATATTCTTTGAGGAACTTTTTTAACATGATAAGAAAGCTACTGTTACCCTAAAAGTAAATCCCGAGCCAATAAATACAAGGCATAAGAGCACACGTTTTGATACCGATCATAACCTAAAAATCAACCAACAAACCCTAGCAACCCTAACAACAATCATAAACAATACACACCAATGCATTATTAGAATCCTAGTAATCAACAATAGCTGCCAATCAATCATCATTTGTTCAATTGTAATTATTATTCATATTAATGGAAAATATTTGAATCAAATTTGTTTGCATCATCTATTACATTCATCTGCTGTACATTTATCTGATTTGTTCTTCATTGATTAATATACAATAGTTGTTTCATCATCAATTAATTAAACAACAAGTAGTGATAATTCTACAATCACTATTCATATGATCTAACATGATAATTCTTTGTTCAATCCTTAGATTCACCTTAACTCAATTCCTATTTAAAGTTTGAGGATCACAGTGAAGGGTTCTTGAATGTTCAACATATCATCATCATCATCCCTTTCTTTATCTTTTTCATCAGAATCACTCAGGATGATAATTGGCACTTGTTACTGATCATGAGATTGGTCTATCTCTCCTTCTTCCATAATTGCAGCCTTCGATGCTATCTGTTTAGGTTCATCTTCATCAACTGGTTTAGCTTTAACTTTGAGAAGCTTGAGTGGAAGAGATTCAGGTTTATCAACCTTTTGTTTTCCCTTCCACGAAGAGGCTAAGTAAAGTCTCTTTCTCTTTCTATCGTAGGTATCAGTTGAGGCTGTGAGGAAGATGCTTGGTATTTGGATGTTTTTGTTTGCTCATTCAATGATTGTCCAAACTGTCTGATTAACTCTTTTTGTTTGTCTAACAGTGGATTGAGTGGGATGATGCTTAGTTCAGATCGTTGAGTGTCAGGTGTGTGGAAATGTTGTCTTAAAGTTGGAGCATAGTGTATGTTCTCAAATGGATTTGACTCTTCAAAAAGTTGATCCATATAGTACGTCTCCTCAGAGATAATGATTGCCTTTTCATACTCCTTTATGCTTGTTTCCTCAGCTTGAGACATAGTTGTTCTTCAAAATCATCACTCAGGTCTTGTTCTTGACCTTTTGAATGTTTTTCCTCATTTAGGTGAGTGCTTGTATATTCTAATTCACAGTTCAACCTCTTAATCTCTTCATTTTTAGCAGAGATAATGCTTTAAAACCCTTCAATCTCAACATCTTTTGAATCTGTTTGCTCAGTCAAGTAGGCATTATTAATTCTTTCACCTTTACTTCTTTTCACTGTTTAAGTTGTTGTTGATACATTATTTTCCTAGTTTATGTACTTAAATGTAAAACTCTTTCATTTCTTACACATATGTAATGCAAGTGCTTAATTAAATATGATATGCGTTTTGATGTTTGTTTGTTTTGATTATATCTATTCTTATTGCATTCAGTATTATTCATATGTATGAACATTATATATAGGTTTGAGGTCGTTGTACATAGTTCTAAGTCAATAATGATTTAGAAATGTGTTCAACTTAGTCAAGAAATGTGTTATTCATGCCAATGGACGATGCTTATGGACCATACGCACGAATGAACCATTCTTATGGACCAGTCGCACGACTGAACAAGGAGACTGCATCAGTCGTATGACTGAGATATAAGATTGACTCAGTCGCACGACTGAACCTTTAGTCGTGCGTATGAGTCAAACACATGAGTCAGTTGTACGACTGAACCATGCAACTGGTTTAGTTGTACGAATGGATACTGAAAACCTATAAATACACATAATTTGTTGAAAAACATAACTCTTCAAATACTATCATACCCTAGCCATCCAGCGCGTCCCAGTTCGTCCATCCAACTTCATAGTTCGTTCCTGATCGATTCCAACTCGTTCTTAACGTTTGTTTAATCGTTAGATTGATCAGGTTTTCGTTCTCACTGATTGGATCGCCAATCAAATAGAATTCTGCGTTATTTGATCTGCTCACACAGAATCAGTTAGTACTCTGTATGAAAACGGTCCTAACAAGTGGTATCAGAGCTTTGGCTCGTGATTTTGCGTGGATTTGATTCTTTTGTTGTTAAAGTTAACGTTTTAATCAAAAGATTCGCTTTTTTGCTTCAAAACGTGTTTTTTACGAGTGCATGAGTTAAAGTTTTGATTTTCATCATACGGCAGATTAGGGTTCCTGAAAAATGCCTATTTGTGTCAAAGTGTTCAAAATTCAATTTTTTTCAAACACCGCAGCCTTAGTCGCATGATTAGATCAATCGTATGACTGAATCCCATTCGCATATTCCAATCACACGACTGTACTCAGTCGCATAGCTCATTTGCACGGTTAAGCTATTCTTGTCGGTTGCCTCAATCGTCCTCTTCATTCGCACGACTGAATCAAGTTGCACGATTGAATTCATTCGCATCCTTCAACCGTTCGATTGACCCAGCCGCCTTGCTCAATCGCACGATGAATATGTCTTGTCTTAAGTTTTCAAGTTTTAAGCCATGGAAGACCAGTTTGCTGTGTTCACTGCCAGAAAAGACTCGCGTATCTAGAATCTTCTTCTTCTGGAAAATGAGATTGGGAATCACAACAAACCGCCAAAGTTGTTGACGTTGGATAAGTACCCACAGTGGAAGCAGCGGTTTGAGATATACTTTAATGGTGTTGACCCTAATCTATGGACATCTATAGAGTCTGGTTATATTGTACTAGTCAGTGCAAATGGGGTGAAGTTCACTCTGGGGGTACGAACGAAGCTCAGAAGGTTCTACATAACGCTGAAAAGAAAGTGTATGCACTGTTGACTCAGTCGATACCTAAGGATATATTCCATCAATTCTCTGAGAACAAGCAGACGAAGAAGTTATGGGAAGCATTAGAAAATAGATACGATGGTAATGCAACCTTGAAGGAGCTGAAGGCTAAAGCTCTCAAAAAGGAATTTGATAATTTCTCTCCAATAAGAAATGAGATAGGTGACATCATTTGATGAGTGAACTGCATACTCATGGTGTGACTACTATGGAAGACAATGTTTCAAGTTTTGCTAATGGTCTGCCAGAAAAATGGGATCCATTTGTGTCTAATCCGAGACAAAATAACACTCTTTCAACTTTAAACATAAAGGATTTCATCTTGAAGTTAAGGGAGGAGGAACTACAACTGAAATACAAGCCTAAGAAAGGATCCTATGCTCAGAATCCTTCACTGTACAGTTCTTTTCCTACTCCAGCTTCATCAGGCGCACTGCTACAAATGGCCTTTGTGTCTAATTCATGCTCCATCCCAAAGCAGTTCCTTGGGAAGTGAAGCGTCAGGTTCATCTGAAACTAATACATTGTCCCTGATTCCAACTCAACTAAGCTGAAGACTGAGATTCTCGGAAATGTTACTGTGGAAGTTGCCAAAGAGCACATGGATCTTCTAGCAGCAGTTGTTCAGTGTTATGATAGGTTAGTCGCTGGCATGATTGGAAATTATCATCTAGCTGATGAGGACTACGAGCAGGTGGATGAGGCTAAGTTGGAGCGTATGGATATAATGTGGGCTTTGGCTAGTGCAGTTAGGAGAGCCAAAAAGTTTGTTAAAAAGACGGGGCGGAACTTGGTTGCCACCAAAGACACTACGTTTGGGTTTGATAAAACCAAGGTCGCATATTTCAACTATGGAGAAAAGGGGCACTTCAAACGTGAATGCGTAAAGCCGAAGAAGACTGGAAATGGCAACCCTTTTCCTTTGATCAACCGTCAAGACAAAGAGAATATTGGGGCATCATCATGTAAAGAATCAAAAGCTACGGTCGCTCAGGGTGATGAAGGACAAGACTGGTCCTTTTGATTTGTATCTGAGGGAGAATCAAATGTAGCATCAGTTGATGATTTGGATGATGGATCTGCGAGTGAGGGAGACATCATAGCTGAGCATGCACGGTCAAAGATTAAAGAAGCTATGGATGTTGTAGATCATCTTGTTGAAGAAGAATTGAGGGCTGCAAACACTAAATCTCCAGTTATCAAAGAGTCTGAATCCGCACTTATGGCTGACTCGTCTAGTTCTGCACGGGTATACTCTAAAGATGAATTTTTTGATAAACAAGCATGTAATGAATGTGACAAATTTAGAGAAAGCGTTGACTTAAAATTTCTAGGTTATTAGAACACAATAATAATCTGGTAGATGATCTAAAACTCTACACTGAAGCAAACAGTGTTTTAAAACAAAATGAGTGCAGTTTAAAGAAAAGATAGAACTGCTAGGGAAACAACTAACGAAAACCGAGGTTGTTGCCCTAAATCAATCAAATGACATTAAGTTCTATTTAACTACTTTAGAGGAAACTAAAAAGGAAAAAGCAGTGTTGCAAGTCAAAGTTGAATCTTTAAATCAAAAACTGCATAGTTTAGCAAGTTCCTCTCACATAGTTCAGAACTTAGTGAAAGAATGTAATTGTGGGGAAGGTTTGGGATATAAAGTAGTACTGCCACCACACGTAATCGTTTTAAATACTAAATGTAGACCAATAAATAATAACCTGGTTAAGGATCATGTGGTGACTACTCCTCTGGTCAGTGATCCAGAGTCCGTAGGTAAACCTGTGAAGTCTGTACTGAACAGAAGGCTACTACTTCGGGATTGAAAGATAAGGTACTTGTAGAGGATTTGTGCGATAAAGTTAAAAAGGATAATGTTAGGTCGGGTTCACAAACATCTAAATTAGAACCTAAAACTTCTAAACCAATAAACCCTAAATGTGTTGAACATCAAAATCCTGATAAAAAGAAAGAAAAAGGTGTTAAAATGTCAAAACAATTAAGTTGTTAAAGAAGGTGAAACATCTAATAAGGATGAGAAACAGACCTACTCCCGACCATACTCAACCCCTCACAGAAGTTCTCCCCAACCTGTCAAAGGGAGATCCTACTACAGTTATGGAAAACGAAGACATATTTCTCCAAATTGTCCTCATTATCAGACACCTAAAAGAAAAATTAAACTTTTTGATAAAAAACAAAGCTTTTTCAAAATTAGATCTAATACTCCTCCAAGATACCAAAGGCAACACAGACAAGCTCAAAGCGAAGCTGTTACCTAAGGTTAAACCTAGGACTATTAGTGAACCAAAAGTTCAAACCATACGCTAGTCGTCTATTTACCATAAATAGGCTGTAAGGCCCCGCTCCCGGGCGCCTTACGGTTGGTGGTTCATCGCACGTAAAACATACACAATGTATATAATCATAATATATCGCAGCGGAATTAATAAAATATACATTCTCATTCATTCATAAAAGTCATTAAATCATTGACTCAATTACAAAATACAGCTTTCTCTACTTTGTCTCTCCTCGTAGGGTCATACAGCGACCTCTAGAGAAGATATTAAATTCGAACATATAAAAATTATATTTTTATACTAAAGAATATTCCTTAAGTAATTCCGTACATCGGAACCCTGACGGAATACTCTTGACATTCACATGCAACATATTTCGTTGCATGTGCTACGCACACGCATCCAATGCGTGGCGAACTTATCAAAATCTAAAGAAGATTTCTTAAATAATCCCTTGTAGGGGAATACTCAAGAAATCTCGTAATGGCATGCAACGTGATGAGTTGCGCGCGTTATGGACCCACAACACATGACGTTGCAGCATAGTCAAAAAGCGAATGCCATCCCAAAAGAGCTAAGTAGCCGCCTCGTGCCATCCCCAGCAACGCTACCTGCCAACTGGAAACACATAAAAAGTCAGCGTTGCTGAGTGAATTCTAGTTTTATAATAAACATACTTTTACTTATTTAAAAGTATCCTTTCGTGCATGCGTTTATACATCATACGTACACAGAGATAATAATCGTTATGTCTTCATCATTCGTTATTCATCGTTATCTTTAACTTATCGTATGGATTCTGTCAGGCTTTACCCACTTTGTAACACCCGTAATTTCTTATTAAAGAAATTAAAAGAATGAAATAGAAAGAAAGAAGAAGGAAATAAAAAGCCGCTTTTGTGGAAGGACCAAAAGTGTAAAATAATAAAAAAATCTTATAAAGTTGGTAAAAAGGTGGCATGGCCGCCCATTACCTTCTGCATAACATTTTTATTCGACTTTTAGAGAGAGAAAGCAGCAGGAGTAGAAAACTATCGGGATTTTGAAGAAGGACCTGAGAAATTCGAAGTTTTTGGTAAGAAATCTCGAATTTATGATGCTAGGACGATTCTAGAACCATATATGAGCTTATAAATGTGACTAGTGTGTTCGGGTTGCACTGTGTGTGTGTTTTAGGTGTATAAACGACTGATAAGTTCAAGGAAAGGGCATCCAAACCCGAAGACAAATTAAGGTGAGTTCTAGACCCCGTTTTACTGGTTTTTAAATGTTTTGGGGCTGGAAAATGCATGCAAGTATGTTTTTGTAAAGTTTGGGTTGAAACCCGTATGAAATGAATGTGTGTATGCTTATGTTTATGTTAGATTTATGCCTAGAATCATATGTATATGTTTAGAACTAGGCATTATGATGTTTGGGACTTGGATTATGGATTAGACACATGAACAGGTTGCAAATATGTCTGAAATTGGACTTAGAATAAATAAGAACAAGCTGATGAGTCCACCAGTGGTCATACGACCAACAGTGTGGTCGTATGACCAGGATTTTTTTCTAAGTGTTAAAGCCCACTAGTGCTCATACGACCAGCAGTGTGGTCGTATGACCAGGAGATATATTTTTCTAAGTGCTGATGAGTCTAACAGGACTCATACGACCAACAGTGGTCGTATGACTATGTGATGAAATTTCTAAGTATGATGAAGAGACCCCAGGACTCATACGACCAACAGTGGTCGTATGATCAGAATATATTTCCCAAGTCCAGGGATGGTACGACCAATAGTGCTCATACGACCAACAGTGTGGTCGTATGACCAGATGATAAATCTAAGTGTAAGATGAAAAGTCCAGCAGTACTCTTACACCCAATAGTGCTCATACGGCCAGAGGGCTTTTACGCCCAACAGGGCTCAAACGCCTAGGACACTTAGAATTTTTCAGAAATTTCCTGAAATACCGAAGTTCGAGGTTTTGACCAGGGCTGACTAGGGTTAACAAATGATGATGTTTCATGCATGTAATGATGATTATGGTTAACCCTTATTGTTTCTGATGTTATTATCAGTGTATTATAGTTAACAATATTATTAAAATATTGTTAAATGTGGTATGATCTACGTATGATGATGAATGTATGATGATGTACGTATGGTGATGAATGTATGATGAGTATGTATGATGAGTGTGTGTGTTCCTTGTAATTGTGTGCTTATCTTTCTGAAACTTTACGAATAACGAGAATGAACTAATGAAGTATTATGTATCGTAAAGTGAAAGATAATGAAAGAGGAACATGATGACGAATGCATGTATTAACGAACGAACGAAAAGAAGAATGATGATGAATACATGCATTAATGAACGAACGAATTATGTCTTGCAAGCATTGAATAACGCGATTGGTCCTTCTATGTGATTGACCATGGTCATGGTACCTCTACCGCTTACCTCTAGTACCGTGGCATACGATTTTCCGTCATATGTTGACTACGGCCCGGTAGCTAATAACGATCGGGGTGTAGCATATGGTATTGGTACAATTCACCTTTCAATGCGTGCAAGTAAGTATGAACGGAAAAAGGAACATGATGACGAATGCATATATTAACGAATGAACGAAAAGAAGAATGATGATGAATACATGTATTAATGAACGAACGAATTATGTCTTGCAAGCATTGAATAACGCGATTGGTCCTTCTATGTGATTGACCATGGTCATGGTACCTCTACCGCATACCTCTAGTACCGTGGCATACGATTTTCCGTCATATGTTGACTACGGCCCGGTAGCTAATAACGATCGGGGTGTAGCATATGGTATTGGTACAATTCACCTTTCAATGCGTGCAAGTAAGTATGGATGGGATTCTTGTCATTCGACCACAGTAATCATAGCCAAGTGCTATGAAGTGGGTAAAGCCTGACAGAATCCATACGAGAAGTTAAGATAACGATGAATAACGAATGATGAAGATAATAACGAATATTATCTCTGCGTACTTATGATGTATGAATGCATGCACGAAAGGATACTTTTAAATAAGTAAAAGTATGTTTTATTACAAAACTAGAACTCACTCAGCAACGCTGACTTTTATGTGTTTTCCAGTTGGCAGGTAGTGTTGCTGAGGATGGCACGAGGCGGCTACTCAGCTCTTTGGGATGGTATTCTTTTGTTAACGTTTTTGTATTGTAATGCAAACAATTGATATTTTGTAACGGGTGTTGTATTACTTTACAAAAGCATTTATAGTAAAAATTTAAAGTTTCCGCTGCATGGTTTTATTAAGTTATTTTAAATGTATGTTTTATGGGTAATGACGACCAACTGTGAGGTGCCCGGGAACGGGGGCCTTACAAGTTGGTATCAGAGCCAAAGTTTAAGTGAAATGGGTAAATTTTTTTAAAACAAACCTAAAACTTAAACTGAGAATGGGACAGGGAGAATGAGAATGCCATCTGAGTAGTTGCGTGCCATCAGGTATTTTCTTGAAAGTTAACCAGTGTTACGTGCGCATGTTATGTGTTTATGTGTACTGTTAGACTTAGATACTAATGTAGTCAGGACAGGTAATGCTCGGGGTGTGAAGAGTAGAGTAAGTGACTAATCACAACTGGCCACTGTAATTAGGGACTTACTATACTTGACATAAACTGAGCTATTTCCTTGAATGACCGTGTTGGTGTTTAAATCTTTCAGTGTGATAGAAGATGATCGTGGTAGATCATCTAAAGCCCCAATTGGTGGAGGCAGTGGCGGAAGTGGTGCGGAACCCGAGCCACAAGAGGTAGGCCTAGACAAGAGAAGAAGGTTCCCGAAGAACCTAATACTACTCCCTCGGGGGGAGTGGATGAGAGTGATAATGTGAGAGCCTCGGTGAAAGAGACGGTGATCGAGGAGGTGCACCAAGTCATGCAGACGATCTTACCGTCTGTAGTGACTGAAGTGATAAAGGCAGTACGTGAAGACGATAGACGAGGGAAGAATCGGTCCTCAGGTAGACAACAACAGGCGGAAGCAGAAACGGTACTATCTGATGATGAAGAGGAAGAGGAAGAAGAACAGTTACGGGAGACCCCCGGGGTTGTAACTACGGGCATTCATGAGGTGCAAACCCCCAACTTTTGATGGGTCTGGTACTGCTACTGATGCTCACCAATGGGTGATGGAAATGGAAGCTGTCCTCGATATTAGTGATTGCCAGGAGGACAAGAAGGTGAAGTTTGCTACCCACTCTTTTACAGGGTCGGCTTTATGCTGGTGGAAAAATATAGTCCAAGCCGAGGGTAGCAGGGCTATAGGGAAGATGAAGTGGGCTGAGTTGAAAAGGCTGGTGATCGAGGAATTCAGTCCTCGTCGGGAAATGGATAGAATAGAGAGAGAGTTCCTGCAGTTGGAGGCGGGGACGATGACCCACCAACAATATACCACCAAGTTTAACGAATTGGCGCTGTTGGTGCCGGAGCAGGTGACGCCGGTGTATCGAAAGATCAACCGGTATATTCAAGGACTGCCGACTGAAATTCGTTGGCACTTGATTTCTGCCCGACCAAGCACTTTCAGGTCGGCAGTGGATTTTGCGGGAAGGTTATTCGATGAACGTGCTGCTTTGGTGAAGGCTGAGGGAAGCAAGAAAGGAAGTGGAGAGAAGAACTGGCAGGGAAGAGATTTGGTCGGGGTGATACTTCGACAAACAACAAGAAAGCAAGGGTGGATGACCGCCGAGTGGTCGTGTCTGGAGCTGGGGTGAGGAAGTGTGGTAAGTGTGGAAAGGAGCACTCAGGGGAGTGCAAGTGGGGATCTAACATCTGCTTTAAGTGCGGGAAGACAGGGCACATATCAAAAGATTGCCGGATGGGCAAGTGCTTTAACTGTGGAGAAAGTGGCCATATGAGCAGGGACTGTAAGAAGCCGAGGGCTGAGGCTTCAGGGGTAAAGAAGACGGGAAGTGAAGGTCCGAGAGCAAACACCAGGGCTTTCACCATGACGCCGGAAGAGGCTAGGACGGACCCCGATGTGGTGTCAGGTACGTTTCTAGTAAATCAAACTCTTGCTTCTGTGTTATTTGACTCTGGTGCTAGTAGGAGTTTCATTTCTGCTACCTTCTGTGCTAAATTGCCTGTTAGTAGCAAATGCATTAGTGAGCCTTTTTATGTAGAAACTGCTATTGGTAAGTCCACTAGAGTTACTGATGTGATAGAGGACTGTACCATGGAGTTAGAAGGTCATAGGTTTGCTGCTAGATTACATGTGATGCCCCTAGGAGGATTTGATGTAGTGTTAGGGATGGACTGGTTAGCAACCTACGAAGCGAATATCGTGTGCCGAAAGAAGATGATTAGACTGACGGTGACCGACGGAAGTCCTGTGACAATTTATGGCGATCGAGTTACGACGATTCTGAAGGTGATCTCGATGGCGGTGGCGGGAAAGTGTATGAGGCGCGGATGTAGCGCCTACTTATGTTATGTAAAGAATGTAGAGACGCCAACACCACAGCTATACGATGTGCCAGTGGTGTGTGACTTTCCAGACGTGTTTCCCGAAGACTTATCGGGATTGCCACCTGACCGAGAGATCGAATTCCAGATCGACCTGATACCGGGTGCCCAACCTGTCGCAAGAGCACTGTATCGCTTGGCTCCGACGGAGATGAAAGAGTTGATGGAGCAGTTGCAGGAGCTGCTGGATAAGGGGTTTATCCGACCGAGTATCTCACCTTGGGGTGCTCCGGTTCTGTTCGTAAAGAAGAAGGATGGTAGTATGAGGATGTGCATCGACTACCGCGAGCTGAATAAGCTGACGGTGAAGAACAGATACCCCTTACCGAGGATCGATGACTTGTTTGATCAACTTCAGGGTGCCAGTTGGTTTTCAAGGATAGATCTTCGATCGGGTTACCATCAACTAAAGGTGAAGGAACAAGATACCCCTAAAACAGCCTTTCGTACGCGCTATGGTCACTACGAGTTTCTTGTCATGTCTTTTGGGTTGACCAATGCGCCGGCTGCTTTTATGGATTTGATGAACCGAGTGTGCCGACCAATGTTGGATAAATCAGTAATTGTATTCATTGATGATATTCTGATCTATTCAAGAAGTGAAAAAGAGCATGCCGGGCATGTTCGGGAAGTGTTGGAAACGTTGAGAAGGGAGAAATTGTATGCCAAGTTCTCCAAGTGCGCCTTTTGGTTACGCGAGGTGCAATTTCTGGGTCACGTAGTGAATGCAGAAGGAATAATGGTGGACCCAGCAAAGGTTGACGCTGTGATGCAATGGAAATCACCAAAGACGCCATCCGAGATTCGTAGCTTCTTGGGATTGGCGGGCTATTATAGAAGATTTATTCAAGACTTTTCAAAGATCGCCTCACCTTTGACAAAATTGACTCGTAAGGACGTAAAATTCGTGTGGGGTCGAGAGCAGGAGATGGCTTTTGAGGAGTTGAAGGCAAGACTAACACAAGCTCCTGTCTTGACTTTGCCTGAGGGAAGTGAAGACTTAGTGGTCTATTCGGATGCATCTTATTCTGGGCTAGGTTGTGTGTTGATGCAACGTGGAAAGGTGATAGCCTACGCATCTCGACAGCTGAAGACCCACGAAGTCAACTATCCCACACACGATCTAGAATTAGCCGCGGTGGTTTTTGCGTTGAAGATTTGGCGGCACTATCTATACGGGACAAAGTGCACTATCTTCACAGACCACAAAAGCTTGAAGTATTTCTTCGAGCAGAAGGATTTAAACATGAGGCAAAGGCGATGGTTGGAGCTCATAAAGGATTATGACTGCGAAATCCATTACCATCCGGGAAAGGCCAATGTGGTGGCTGATGCCCTTACCCGAAAAGAAAGACCTGAGCCGATTCGGGTGAAGGCTTATCAGCTGATCATGACCCCCGATGTGATGACACAGGTTAAGGCGTTTCAAGACGAGGCTTTGAAAGAAGATCGTCTTAACTCCGAAAGGATGAGAGGCCTAGTGACGGAATTGGGTGAGAACACTCTTGGTTAAGACCCGATTTGGGCGAATGTGGATTCCTCGATACGGGGATCTACGTGGAAGAATCATGGATGAGGCCCATAAGACCCGATACTCCATTCACCCCGGTGCTACCAAAATGTACCACGATATGAAGAAGGATTACTGGTGGCCGGGTATGAAACGTGATGTAGTGGAGTACGTGAGTAAGTGCCTGACTTGTTTACAAGTGAAGGCGGAACACCAGAAACCTACGGGAAGATCCAACCGTTGGATATACCTGAGTGGAAGTGGGAGCACATCACCATGGACTTCATCACGAAACTACCACGTACCCCGAAAGGGTATGATGCCATATGGGTGATAGTTGACCGCTTGACAAAGAGTGCCCACTTCCTACCGATCCGTGAAACGTACTCATCCGAAAGATTGGCGGATCTGTTCATCAAAGAAATTGTAGCTCGTCATGGTGTGCCGGTGTCTATTGTATCTGATCGCGACACCCGGTTTACCTCCAAGTTTTGGAAGAGATTTCATGATGCGATGGGACGAGACGACACATTAGTACAACATATCACCCTCAGACGGACGGTCAGTCTGAGAGGACGATCCAAACACTCGAAGACATGCTTCGGGCATGCGTGATCGATTTTGGAGGAAGTTGGGATGATCACTTGCCGTTAGCAGAATTCTCGTACAACAATAGCTATCATGCCAGTATTGGCATGCCACCCTACGAGATGCTATACGGTAGGAGATGTAGGACGCCCGTATGTTGGGGAGACATTGGGCAGAAAGAGTTAGGAGGTGTTGAGGTGGTCGAAGCTACGACTGAGAAGTTAGAAAAGATCAAAGCCTTCATGAAGGCGGCGAAAGATAGGCAAAAGTCATATGCTGACAAGAGGCGAAGACCGATAGAGTTCAAGGTTGGTGACCGAGTCATGTTGAAGGTCTCGCCCTGGAAAGGGATCATTAGATTCAGGAAACGAGGTAAGCTAAGCCCGAGATATATAGGACGTTTCCGAATTGTTGCACGAGTAGGAGAGGTGGCCTATCG
This sequence comes from Flaveria linearis, assembly GCA_024085815.1. Classification (NCBI taxonomy): domain Eukaryota; kingdom Viridiplantae; phylum Streptophyta; class Magnoliopsida; order Asterales; family Asteraceae; genus Flaveria; species Flaveria linearis. Next base: position 28,805,726 of record CM044006.1, read on the forward strand.
ACTGGAATTGCCAGATGAGTTAAGTGGAATTCATCCCACATTCCATGTATCCCATCTAAGAAGTGCTTAGCTGATGATGACATGGTTGTACCACTGGAGGATATTGAGGTGGATGAGAGGCTCAACTACGTAGAGCAACCAGTGGCAATCATTGATCGTAAGGAAAGAGGTTAAGGAATAAAGTGATTCCTCTTGTGCGCGTACAGTGGAAGCACAGGAAGGGATCCGAGTCTACGTGGGAGACTGAGGAAGAAATGAGACAACACTACCCACATCTGTTTGAGGAATAACAGGTTTCGGGGACGAAACCTATATAAGGGGGTGGACTTGTAACACCCGTAATTTCTTATTAAAGAAATTAAAAGAATGAAATAGAAAGAAAGGAGAAGGAAATAAAAAGCCTGCTTTTGTGGAAGGACCAAAAGTGTAAAATAATAAAAAAATCTTATAAAGTTGGTAAAAAGGTGGCATGGCCGCCCATTACCTTCTGCATAACATTTTTATTCGACTTTTAGAGAGAGAAAGCAGCAGGAGCAGAAAACCATCGGGATTTTGAAGAAGGACCTGAGAAATTCGAAGTTTTTGGTAAGAAATCTCGAATTTATGATGCTAGGATGATTCTAGAACCATATATGAGCTTATAATGTGACTAGTGTGTTCGGGTTGCACTGTGTGTGTGTTTTAGGTGTATAAACGACAGAGAAGTTCAAGGAAAGGGCATCCAAAACCCGAAGACAAATTAAGGTGAGTTCTAGACCCCGTTTTACTGGTTTTTAAATGTTTTGGGGCTGGAAAATGCATGCAAGTATGTTTTTGTAAAGTTTGGGTTGAAACCCATATGAAATGAATGTGTGTATGCTTATGTTTATGTTAGATTTATGCCTAGAATCATATGTATATGTTTAGAACTAGGCATTATGATGTTTGGGACTTGGATTATGGATTAGACACATGAACAGGTTGCAAATATGTCTGAAATTGGACTTAGAATAAATAAGAACAAGCTGATGAGTCCACCAGTGGTCATACGACCAACAGTGTGGTCGTATGACCAGGATTTTTTTCTAAGTGTTAAAGCCCACTAGTGCTCATACGACCAACAGTGTGGTCGTATGACCAGGAGATATATTTTTCTAAGTGCTGATGAGTCTAACAGGACTCATACGACCAACAGTGGTCGTATGACTATGTGATGAAATTTTCTAAGTATGATGAAGAGACCCATAGGACTCATACGACCAACAGTGGTCGTATGATCAGAATATATTTCCCAAGTCCAGGGATGGTACGACCAATAGTGCTCATACGACCAACAGTGTGGTCGTATGACCAGATGATAAATCTAAGTGTAAGATGAAAAGTCCAGCAGTACTCTTACGGCCAATAGTGCTCATACGGCCAGAGGGCTTTTACGCCCAACAGGGCTCAAACGCCTAGGACACTTAGAATTTTTCAGAAATTTCCTGAAATACCGAAGTTCGAGGTTTTGACCAGGGCTGACTAGGGTTAACAAATGATGATGTTTCATGCATGTAATGATGATTATGGTTAACCCTTATTGTTTCTGATGTTATTATCAGTGTATTATAGTTAACAATATTATTAAAATATTGTTAAATGTGGTATGATGCTACGTATGATGATGAATGTATGATGATGTACGTATGGTGATGAATGTATGATGAGTATGTATGATGAGTGTGTGTGTTCCTTGTAATTGTGTGCTTATCTTTCTGAAACTTTACGAATAACGAGAATGAACTAATGAAGTATTATGTATCGTAAAGTGAAAGATAATGAAAGAGGAACATGATGACGAATGCATGTATTAACGAACGAACGAAAAGAGAATGATGATGAATACATGCATTAATGAACGAACGATTATGTCTTGCAAGCATTGAATAACGCGATTGGTCCTTCTATGTGATTGACCATGGTCATGGTACCTCTACCGCTTACCTCTAGTACCGTGGCATACGATTTTCCGTCATATGTTGACTACGGCCCGGTAGCTAATAACGATCGGGGTGTAGCATATGGTATTGGTACAATTCACCTTTCAATGCGTGCAAGTAAGTATGAACGGAAAAAGGAACATGATGACTAATGCATATATTAACGAATGAACGAAAAGAAGAATGATGATGAATACATGTATTAATGAACGAACGAATTATGTCTTTCAATCATTGAATAACGCGATTGGTCCTTCTATGTGATTGACCATGGTCATGGTACCTCTACCGCTTACCTCTAGTACCGTGGCATACGATTTTCCGTCATATGTTGACTACGGCCCGGTAGCTAATAACGATCGGGTGTAGCATATGGTATTGGTACAATTCACCTTTCAATGCGTGCAAGTAAGTATGGACGGGATTCTTGTCATTCGACCACAGTAATCATAGCCAAGTGCTATGAAGTGGGTAAAGCCTGACAGAATCCATACGAGAAGTTAAAGATAACGATGAATAACGAATGATGAAGATAATAACGAATATTATCTCTGTGTACTTATGATGTATGAACGCATGCACGAAAGGATACTTTTAAATAAGTAAAAGTATGTTTATTACAAAACTAGAACTCACTCAGCAACGCTGACTTTTATGTGTTTTCCAGTTGGCAGGTAGTGTTGCTGAGGATGGCACGAGGCGGCTACTCAGCTCTTTGGGATGGCATTCTTTTGTTAACGTTTTTGTATTGTAATGCAAACAATTGATATTTTGTAACGGGTGTTGTATTACTTTACAAAAGCATTTATAGTAAAAATTTAAAGTTTCCGTTGCATGGTTTTTATTAAGTTATTTTAAATGTATGTTTTATGGGTAATGACGACCAACTGTGAGGTGCCCGGGAACGGGGGCCTTACACACTTCATAGCACTCTGCTATGATTACTGTGGTCGAATGACAAGAATCCCGTTCATACTTACTTGCGCATTGAAAGGTGAATTGTACCAATACCATATGCTACACCCCGATCGTTATTAGCTACCGGGCCGAAGTCAACATATGAACAAACAAACGTATGCCACGATACTAGAGGTAAGCAGCAGAGGTACCATGACCATGGTCAATCAAAGAGAAGGACCAATCGCGTTATTCAATGCTTGCAAGACATAATTCGTTCGTTCATTAATGCATGTATTCATCATCTTTTAAATCGTTCATTCAATCATTAATACATGCATTCATCATCGTGTTCCTCTTTCATTATCTTTAACTTTACGTTACATAATACTTCGTTCGTTCGTTCATACGTAAAGCCATAGAAAGATATTCATACTTTGTCATAAGGAACACACACATCATACATACATCATCATACATAGCATCATACGTACTTCGTCATACATAACATCATATATGCATCATCATCATCATCATACATACCCTCGTACATACATAGCCTACATCATCAATCATCACTAGGCGCTTACTATGCGTCATCCTGGTGCAGTAGCACTAACTGTCCCTCCAAGACCGTGGGGACTCATACTAGGACCTTACATAACATGTCGAGTCCAGAATCATACCTTAGACGTATAACACAACATTATACCCTAATGGGTCATACATACATACGTCAGTAAACAAGTTTATATGTGTTCCAGCCCAAAAATCATTTAAAATTAGTAAATGAGGGGTCCTAGAACTCACCTGTGCTTGACAAGCAGCTTCTCAATCAAGCCTTTAAGTCGCGGGTCACACTACACTGCCTGCAGATAAGTTAACACTCAAAAGAGTTAATTTCTGCCTAATTTCGCTGCTAAGTTCGCAGGTAGTTTCGCCAGCAGTTTCGCCAGGCGAATCAGCAGTTTCGCTGTTAATTTCGCCGGGCAGCAATTCTGCCAGTTTCGCTGGACAGATTCGCTACCTCGAGCACCCAACTTTCGTTGGAATTCCCTAGTTTCGCAATATCTAAGGTCAACTTGGGCATCGGCATAATCATCAGTGAAACCTTAGTTTCGCTCAGGCGAATGTGTAGTTTCGCTGCAGCGAAACTGTAACTTCGCTGTAAATCCTTCCAGTTTCGCTGGACGAACTCACAGTTTCGCTGGTCGAGACCTTAATTCGCAGAACGAGCTGAAATTTACGAATCAGCTCGTTTCAGCCCAAAAATCCAATCCTTTCCACCCAAACCCTTGGATTATCATCCAGGAAGCTATATCTAAGCCCATTACACGTTTCCTTACTCTAAAACGTGTGTTTTGGGGTGATTTTGCCACTTTAAAACCCAAAACCCCAAACTCGGGTTTTTCCCCAAATGTGGCAATTTAAATACGTTTCTTACCTTGATTCTTGTAGTTTAGGAGTCCACAAACCCAGCCTTCGATTCTTGACCACCCGAGCTTCAATCCGACACTTTCTCTCTCTACACTTTCTCTCTCTACACTTTCTCTCTCTAGAATGGGCGTTTGAGTGAAAATGAGAGTTGCTCAGCTGATCCATCTATTTATATGCCAGGCGTTCCCGGGACCCCAAACTCGTTAAACTCGTGACCCGGAGGGTTAACTCGGTGTAATACCCGCAACCATTTTATATTCATTAAATGGTTTTTCATCTGAGCCCATCACTATCACTTGACTCGATTAGAAATTTTCCGGGTGTTACATAGGCCTTGCACAAAACTAGTTTCGGGAAATAAAAATCAAGTAATGTGTCTGATAGTGAGGATAAGAAGAAGAAAGATGTGTCCTCGTTCTCCGCAGGTCAGTGGGTTGAGTTCATGATATTTTATATCTCTGAAAAACCCAAGCTAGTAAAGGCTTGGGTCCCCAACTAACTAATCGTTTCCATTCTTTGTGCAGGTTTCCCGCTACAGCGCTATCACTAATACCTGGATTATTGATAGTGGGGCTTCAAAGTACACGACCAGGAATTCGTCCCTCATTTTCAACATCAAGCAAATTAAAGGGAGACATGCATCTTTCGCAGGAATAAAGGAGGATATATCACCACTCAAGGCGATGTGGAAAACGAGAAGGTAAAGTTCAACAAGGTAAACTACATTCAACAACTGCATAACAACTTGCTTTTTGTCTCCCAAATTTGTGATAAGGGCTTTAAGGTCGTGTTTTACAATAAGAAGGGTTACATACTTAAGAAGGAGTATGTTATTCAGGAGGAGCAGGTTCTAATGTCGTCCTCAAGATATAACTACCTATATGTCTTGGACCTTTCAAAAGTCTCCACAACTGAGTCTGCTGCTCAATCTTTCTTGTCAAAAGCAACTGAGAGGGATTTAGTTTCCTGGCATCAGAGAATGGGACACATCAATCCCACGAAGATAAATCATCTGGTTCAGAATGATCTGGTGGATGGAGTTACTATCAACAACTTCCAGCTCCCAGATTTCTGCGTACCATGCAAGAAAGGGAAACAGACAAAGAAGTCTCACAAATCAAAGAAGTTCATTCTATCAAAATTCCTCTTGAGCTTCTACATATGGATAATTACTCAAGGTTCTCTTGGGTGATGTGTCTGAAAGCGAAGTCAGAGACATTTGAATCATTCAAACATCTAGTTACCACATTGGAGTCACTCTACAGGCTAAAAGTAAGGAAAATACGTTCAGACAACGGGACAAAATTCAAGAATCTGTGGATGGAGGCATTCTGTCGAGAGAAAGGGATTGTTCATCAATTCTGTTCTGCCTACACTCCATAGATGAATGGAGTTGCTAAATGAAGGAATAGGAGCTTGATAGAAATAGCAAGGACAATGCTAGCTGACTCAAAACTGTCGGTTCAATTCTGGAACGAAGTAGTGGCTAATACGTGCTATACTCGAAATCGAGTCTTAGTGGTCAAACATCATGGAAAAACTTTTTATGAGTTGCTCTATCAATGTAAACCTAACTTGGAATATCTAGAATCATTTGGAGCCCCCTGCATGCTGTTAAAGTAAAATTAGATTGGGAAGTTCTACGAGAAGGTAGAATAAGGTATCTTCCTTGGCTACAATATACCAGACAAAGGGTTTTATAATAACTCTACTGGTTAGGTAGAAGTGTTGTGCATTGTTGATATACAAAGATACACCCCCCCGCCCCGTGGGATAAGGACCTTCTTCTTCTTTAACTATGATGGATTTTTTTTAAAACTTTAATCTACCTTCTTCCCATTCTGATGACGAGTTGGCCACTCAAATGATGTACGATGTTCTGAACACTCCTACTCGAGATTCGACATCCTCGGATCCATTAGATGTACTACTAGCCCTTCAGGGGGAGAGCTAGAGATAAGTGACCCCTCCTCTGATGATGAAGAAATTGAAACTGAAAATGTGAACCAGGAGGTTCAAGTCCCCACTGCTGAAAGTACACCTGCAACTGATCATGAAGTAACTGGAATTTCTGAACCTAGTCATTCAACAGCCACAGAAACTGATCATGTGATTCAAAACCTGGATGATGAAGTAGTAGTTCCCACAACTCCCGGAACATGGATTAAGGTGAATCCTCCCCTGGATAACATCATCTGGGATCTTCTCTCGGGAGTTCAGACAAGAAATTAGCTTTACGCAGCTGACTATGTTGCGGTCATAGAAAAGGGTACATACATGATGGGGCATATTGATGTTTGTGTCTCAAGTTGAGCCCAAGTATATAAGCGAGGCCTTAAAGGCAGAGGCATGGGTAGGTTCCATGCAAGAAAAACTCCTACAGTTTAAGAAGTTAGGTGTCTGGACACTTGTGGACAGACCAAAAGGTGCAAAAGTGATTGGCACTAAGTGGGTTCTTCGGTGTAAAAAAGATGACCAAGGGGCCATAATCAGAAACAAGGCTAGGCTAGTTGTTCAAGGGTTCAGGCAAGTCGAAGGAGTTGACTACAATGAAGTTTTTGCACCAGTGGCCAGGATGGAAGCAATTAGAATCTTCCTAGCCTATGCATCCTTTATGAAGATCAAAGTATATCAATTGGATGTGAAAAGTGCATTTCTTCATGGTGAGATCTGTGAAACAGCTTATGTCATTCAACCTGAAGGATTTGAGGAACCTTATCATCGGGATAGAGTTTATAAACTAGACAAGGATTTGTACGGGCTCCATCAAGCCCCTCGAGCCTGGTATGAGAAATTCTCGACTCATCTGCTGAAACATGGCTTTCGCAGAGGTATAATTGACTGCACGTTGTTCATAAAGGAAAAAGATGGTGATTTACTAATGGTGCAGATATACGTGGATAACATAATATTTGGTTCCAAAAACAAAGAATTATATAAAGAGTTCGAATCGGTGATGAAAGCTGAGTTGGGAGAGATGAAGTTCTTTCTTAGTTTACAGGTAGAACAGACACCAAATGGAATCTTTCTGCATCAGACCAATATTTTGGTGATATCCTTAGTCGGTTCGATATGGAGAATGCAACACTAGCGGTACTCCACTTGCCACGAACCATGATGTTGCACCCGATGAAAATGGTGATATAGCAGATGCCGCCATGTATCGAGGAATGATCGGATCTCTGATGTACCTCACAGCTTCTTGTCCTGATATTATGTACGCCACGTATCTCTATTCCAGATATCAGGCAAAACCAAAAGTAAATCAACTGACTGGGGTAAAAAGGATCTTTCATTATTTGAAGGGTACTCTCGCTTGGGTTGTGGTATCCGCATGATGATGACTTCGAGCTAACAAGTATAGTGACTCAGATTATGGTGGTTGCAAGATAAATACAAGTCAACATCTACGGGATGTCAGTTCTTTGGAAGACGATTAGTCACCTGGCACTGTAAGAAGCAGACGTCTGTTGCTCTGTCAACATGTGAAGCTGAATACCTAAATGTGACAAGTTGCTGTTCACAAATCATCTTGATTCAACAGCAAATGCGAGACTACAGTTTCAAATTCTCTAAAACCCTATATTTGTTGATAATTCTGCTGCTATTGCTGTCACTAAAAATTCGGTCCAACACCCCAAAACTAAACACATCAGAATTAAATATCACTTCATACGTGACTGTTTTGAAAAACAATTAATCGATGTTGTTAATTTTAACACAGATTTCTAATGCGCCGACCTCTACACAAAAGCTTTTGATAAACCTCGATTTCATTTTCTATTAGAGGTTAATGGCGTTAAAAAGAAAGATGATGTAATTCCAGACGAATCAAGTTCATAGTCCGTCTCTATGTTTTATTTTTTGATTTTATTTTTCTTTATTTATTTTTTCTGTTTTAAAATTTCAAAAACACAAAAAGATTTTCGGTTTTAGAATTTTAGGGGAGAATAGTTTTAGTTTTAGTAGTTAGTATTTAATTACCAAAAAAAAATAGGGGCGGGCAGATAAGCTGAAAAGCAAAGACATCAAATCTGTGAAACTGATTCAAGATTAGGAAAAATGATAGTATACAGGGATATAATTGTTTGGGACATCAAAAGGATTTAAATGTTTTACAATGTTATATTAAAACTTACAGAAAATTATAAGTCTAAGAAGACTAAGCTAAATAAAGGAAAAATGATAGTAAGCTAGTTTGTTACAGTGGTTACATAGAGAAAGTAGACCTAGGGGTTGCTAATCCATTATATGATGTGTTGGTAGATTCAACATAATAGACTAGTAGACTTCATTGGTGAACAAATTCAAAACTAAATCATTCAACAGGATGTGGGTTTCCATCTCATCCCTGGTTAACACAATCAACTTATTTCCAATAAGGGTGAAGAGCAAAATGAACGCCACAAATGTGTGCGTAGGACCATAAATATGAGCAAAGCGCATGAAAAAATGTGAAACGCAATCAAGCTAATGACAAATGTTGTTGGTGCGTTGTATGTAAAATATGTTTGCTCTAACTAGAAAATAGGTTTGTGCCTCTCTGCTGTGCGATGGCACTGACCTGAGGATAAGCACAATCTACATATTCAAGAATTCATTGTTGTTTGCGCCTCTCTGCTGTGCAAAGGCACTGACCCGAGGCTTGGCATCTCTTTGAAAGCTCATAGAATAGTTTCTTCTTGTCAAACCCATAGACCGCTCAACAATCTCCTAAGGAAAGCTGATTACCATATAAGTGTGGGATCCATAAATGCTTGTTGAAATAATAAACCTAAATAATCACCAATGTATGTCAAAAATCGTGTATGGATTTAGGTGGACAAATATACTGACAATCATCGTGGCAGCATTCCCCGATGGTCAAAATCAATGTGTGCTACATAACACCTCTAGCATGATTTCCTGTTAGTGCTCCTGACTTTAAGATGAATAAGATTCTATGATTGGTAAATATAACGTTCTCTGTTATCTACGTAAATATAAATGGTCCCAAATGATTATGTTTATGCCTGTATGATTCCATAAGAATCTTTCTAGGTAAGATGAAAATGTTTGAAGCTGTTCTGTTCAGGGGGAGAAATCGTTTAAGGAATATTAAAATGTTTTCAACCCACCTCAACTGAAAAATACAAAAAGATGTCTTAATTTAGTTTGCTTAAATTTTTTCTTGGTTTTAGTTATGTTTGTATCGAGTCGATGTCGGACTATGTAACAAGATGAAATATGTGAATGTCACAAATTGAGTCGAACATTATCTGATAAAAGCTAGTTTCTGAAATGTTAAAAAGATCACGTCTGAGATGATCACAAGGTTTTTCGTAAAAGGATCACGTCTGTGGTGATCAAACGGTTTTTAATTAAAAGGATCATGTCTGAGGTGTTCAAACGTTTTTCATTTAAAAGGATCACTTCTGAGGTGATCAAATGGTTTTCAGTTAAAAGGATCATATCTGAGATGATCAATGGTCATAATGTTTATATCAAATTCATGTTTTTGACATGTTGGGACATATGAAGTCAAAATCATAAGTATGAGCCAATCGCACGATTGGATCATAAGTATGGGCCTATAGCATGATTGGACCATAAGTATGAACCGATCACACGATTGGACCATGAGAATGAGCCAATCATACGATTAGACCATGAGTGTGGCTCAAGTGTACGATTGGATCACAAGTATGAACCAATCGTACGACTCGATGAAGGAGTCCAAGTCAGTCATAGGACTGAACCTCAGTCGCATGAATAAATCATGCGTATGGGTCCAGTCACATGACTGAAACTCAAATCAGTATAAATAGGGGCTCAGTCAGTTGTAGCCCTACACTTGACTTCAAAACTGAAATCAGTATAAATAGGGGCTCAATAACTATGAATAATGCGTATTTTTCTTTGTGACTACCACTGATTTCTTATTACTAACCGATTACTATCCATCTACAGGTACTGTGAGATTGAATAATGAAAAATGAGGAAGTTAAATCAATCCGAAGTTCTATCTTCGGTCAAGATATTGATATCGGGGTAGATGATTTTAGGAGAGTCTTGGACTTGGGTGACGATGGAGACTACCTAACCAGCTATATCCCCTGACAGTTAGGGGTTGTTTCTTGAGGATCAAGTACGCCGACGACATCAATGCTGGCATGCTTAACAAGAGCAACATGTGCCCGCAGTTCAAGTATCTGAAGTGCATCACATCTAGGAGAGAGGATTTGATGAGATGCGTGACCAAATCTAGAATGCATTTGTTGCACTGGTACTGAACCACTTGTTCAGTTTCTCGAGGATATTCTTCAGCTATTTGAGGGAGAACATAGAGGCAAAGGGGAAGGAGGGTTTTTGTATGTACCCTAGATTTCTCCAGATGATTATAGACGAGAAGCTCTCGACTTTGCCCATGAATAAGGATGACGAGGTAGTATTAGAGGTTATGGATGATACTACCTTGGGGAGGATGAAGGCGTACCGGGGTAAGTAGGTGAAGCCCCCAGTTAGGAGGCAGTTTGGTCATCTTGCCAACGTTGACTATGTCGCGCCAGCCAGAAAGAGGTGGCACCATGATGACAGTGATTCCGATGTTAAGCCTGTCATGATTCAAGATGACGACGATGATGATGATGACGACCAAGATCATGGTCAAGGTGGTGGAGAGGAGGGTTCGAGGGAATCACGAGCCACTTACACGTCTAGTATTCCTCCACCACCTCAGCAGAGTGGTGTTTCAGCACCTGGTGGATCCGAGCAAGCTGCCATCCACCAGGGCTTTCTGATAGATGACGATAATGAGTCTGATGATGAGCCTCTCATCAGGAGAGTAGGTAGCAGGGTTGTGGCTACAGAGAAGGGGAAAGAGGCGGTTGGCGGACGCCAAACTGGTACTGAGGGTGGTGACACTGATGTCACAGATCCTACATACACACCCAATCAGCCGATGAGCCCTGGGGGAGCCCTGATTGCTAAGGGTTCCAGGAGGAAAAGGATGGCCCAACCCTATGGAAAGAAGGGTAAGAGGTAGAGTTTGTACTGATCAGTTCCTCTACCACCACAGCCACTGCCACCACCACTGTCACTGATACTACCACCACTACCACTACCTCCTCCACTTCCACCACTTCCATCCCAGCCACCACCACTACCATACCATCACCACTTATATATCTACATCTACCTCACCCACCATACCCAAAACAGTTCCACCACAATCCATTCGCATTCCTACTCCTATCTACACCACATCCACCACTACACCTAATATTCCCCAAGCGGGCACATCCTCCCAGTTCCCACCTCCATAGAGCTCTACTCTACCCAGGTTGGTTAGACGAACAGTTGGCCAGCCTAAACAGATTATGTTAGGTCCCTTAAAAGATTAACATTTAGTCTTTATTGTTAGTGTCCATTTTATTTTATACTAGTGTAGGGACTTTTTGTGTAAAATTAGTTCCTTAGGTTCTAGTATAAATAGCTTAGACGTAGTATAGATTGTAAGTTTTGCATATGTTTTATGAGAACTGCTTTCTATCACTTGTAATCATCTTTGCTATCAATGGAATATGAATTTTGTTGATTTTGCATGATTTGATTACAATTGATTGTATTTTGCTTTGAATTGTTCATATAATTGATACAGATTGCTCTAATTGATCCTATCAATTAGTATTAGAGCTTTCGGTTGAGTGTTTTTGAGGTTCTGTCGAAGATAGAAACTTCAAAAATCCACTGAAATCTGTAATCAATTGACAATTCAAGTGAAATATTGTGAATCGAAGCTGTGTTTCATCATCAGAAACATGTTTTGAATCACAAATTGCAGTTTATCTCATAAAAAATCGAGTAAATTGTGAAAAACAGTTCGACTGAGTGTTCTTGAGTGTTCGACCTAAAATCTCTGAAATTCATAGAAAGTTGTTGATAATCACTGAAATTGAGGTTATAGGATTGATTATCGGTATAATCATGAACTAATTGTGAATTTCAGCTCAATTAATCAACAATTGAAGGTTTTTGAGATTTCTGAGTTCGTTACATTCATATGAAGCTGATGAATGTGGCGTATTAGGGCTGAAAAACACTGAAATTTGACCAAGTGTTTGGTCGTTTAAGAACTGTTGGACTTTTCTCAACTGTTTTAGTCGTTTTACTCTAGCCGTATAACCACTGTGGACAATCACTGAAGGTTAGACACATCACCACTGAGTAGCCGTATAACCACTGTTAGTCATATAACTACTGTTGGTAGTTTCAGCTTGTGGTCATATAACAACTGTTGGTAGTTTCAGCATTGTGTTGGAAATTTTTCTAAGGCAATCCCTTAGACTCATCACTGTTGGACTTATCACCACTGTTGGACTTTTCACTGTTGGACTTATTACCACTGTTGGACGTTTCACTGCTGGTCGTATCATCACTGTTGGACGTTTGACTACTGTTTCAGACTTTTCAGCCTTAACACTTAGAAATTTTTCATAAAATTTCAAAAATCCAAAATATTTTCTTTTCATTTCTTAATTCAAAAGATTAGAAAAACAACAAAAATATAAAAATGGCTAAATCAGAAGATTCTGAGAATAGAGTTCCAAAACTTAAAACAGAGCTGATTTTAAAAATTGGTCTCTTAGGCTGAAACATCATTTGAATTCCGTAGACACTGATCTGTGGAAATCAATTGAAAAGGGTCCATACATTCCTGTGACTACTGATGGTCCAGACAGAGGATTTGTGTATTCTAAAGATTCACAAGAGCTTTATCCAGAAGATAATCTTCATGGTGATGATTTAAAGAAAGTAAAGAATGACATCAAAGCATATTCTCTCATGTGTAAAGGACTACCACTGGAAGTTCTTTCAAGGCTTGAAAACTATCAGACTGGATATGCAATGTATAAAGCCTTGAAGATTATATGTGAAGGAGGGAAAGAGATTCAAGATCTGAAAAAGCAGAAACTGAAAAGGCAATTGGAACTTTTTGAGCACATCTCAGGAGAAACAATAAATCAAATGATGAACAGGTTTGTGCAATTAACTACAGAGATGTCTACTTTGGGAATCAAGAATGATCTTGAGGACTTAAACAATAGACTTCTGAATGCACTACCATCTTCTTGGAAACAAACTTTCACTTTATTAAAACATACTGAGAAGTTTCCAATGGATCTTGATCTGCTCATTGCTAAAATTGAATCTGTAGAAATTGATGAGAGCTCAAGAAATAATGATAGACATGCATCAACAACTCAGTATAAGTATGTTGCTTCACCAGCAAATACTGTTGAGAATGCATTTTTGGCTAAAGACCAATCCACTCCTGAAGATGAAGGTGATCTATTTGTGGGAGCAGGATTCTTCACCAGTACACCTGCTTACTCCACTCAACCACAACCACAGTCTTCACCTAAAGCTCAAATGCCAAAACCTTCAACTGAGATGCCATCCTCCTCAAACTCTCCCAATCCAAGTAAAGTGAAAGATGTGATCAACATTCTTTTACAAGATGAAGAGTCAAAAACTGCTTTCACTGCTTTCATGGCAAGCTTTCAAGCTTATCAAGGCAGTCATCTGACTCAAATGGAGCTAGTTCTACAGGATTTGTTTGAAATGGATCCAGATGATGTTGAAGAAATGGATCTTAATTGGCAGATGGTCATGATAGCTTACAGAACTCAAAAGCATGCTTACACTAACAGAAATTACAAACCCAGTGCAAACAAAACTGTTGGGTTTGATAAATCAAAATCAAGATGCTTTAACTGTAACAGCTATGGTCATTTTCAAGAGAATGTAAAGCTCCAAGAAACCAAGGAGGAAATACTCAAGGCAGCTCAAATGGTCAAAAGTATCAGCAACAGGCAAACAAGACTTTTCAGAAGCCATACCAAAGTCTACCAATGCCAGAACCCAAAGAAGAGAAGAACAGTGAGGAAACTAAGAAGGCACTGGTTGTAAACATCAAAGATGGTTATGACTGGAGTGCATATGCAGAGCAATTTACAGCTGATCTCACTGCTAATCTGGCACTAGTTGCAGAAGTTGATGATGAAGACTGCTCTGAATTTAAAGATCCTAAATATGATGAATCAGATCAAGAAGAAGAGTATGATTGGAGCGACAAATCAGACCCAAAAGATACCACTGAAGAAGTTGCTCTTATGGCTCAATCAGAACACCAAAGGTTGTTAATCCTTCTGATACTGAATCTTCACACTCATATCCTGAAATACCAGTAGAAGTGAGAGAGAAAATGTGCACAAAAGCATGTTTTGAGCTAGTTGAACACTACAGAACATATTCATTTAAAATTTGTGACAAGCTCAAACAAGAAGAATCAAAACACAATAAGCTAAAATCAGATCACAAAATTGCTGATGAAAAGATCATGTCTCTTCAAGCATCATGGAACAAAACCATTAAAGAACTTGAACTTGTCAAACAACAACTTGAAGAGATGAACAAAACACTTGAAAAAGAAAATTGGCACATGCAGCAACTCAAATAGACTTAGCCAAAGTTAAAAGCTCAAAGAAAATTGTTGAGCAACTGGTGAATGGAAGAATGAAAAAGACAAAACAGGACTAGGATTCACACATGAACCTATGCCTGAATCTATCTCAAAAACATTACCTGATAATTTCAATACTCATGATCATTCACCAGAAAACAAAGCTAAACTGAAGGAATTTCAAGATCAAAAGAACCTTCAAAAGAAAAATGTTGAAGTTTGTGAAGAAACTGACTTAAACAAGATCAAAATGGTCATCCAATCAAAGTTAAATCTTATGAACCTCAACAAAAACAAAAGAAGCTGTTCGTACCAAAAAGTTAAAATGTTATGAACAAACTGAACTAAAGAGTGAAAATTCTGATGTCAATAACAAACTGAAAGAAAAATATGAAGAGGTTAAATCAGATAACAATAATTCTGATGATTCTAGTTCTAATGAACTAACTGAAGTGAAAGAATGTCAAAAGGAATCTTCTCAAGATTCAACTAAAGTTCAAAGCAAGAAAACTTCATCAAGATTGAGAAATCAAAGACGAAGAAAAGCTGCAAAAGCAAAGAAAACTGAATCAACTAATCAGTCACAGAACAATACTCAAATTAAACCTGTGAAGTTTGTGTCTGCTGGAACTTTTGACTTGAACACAAACACAAAAATAACACCTACATCTAAGATCAAATCTAACTCTGATCTGAGAACAAGTCCAGATCATAAGACTTCCGCTGTGTATAAAAGATTTGAATCAAAGGAGTCAAAGAATTTTGTTCAAGTTCAAAAGAAAAATCCAAAAGATCAAAAGACAAAATTTACTCCAATTAAACAACAAATTAAATTGCCTAACCCAAATTCAAACAAGAATCAAATGTTGCTTCAACATCAAGGGTTAATAAAATGTTGTTTAAACATTCTGAAAAGTATTGTGATATCTGTGACATGTACAATTATGACATTTCAGAATGTTACTTTAACAAGTATTGCTACATATGTGATATGACAAATCACACACACAGCTGAGTGTTATTTTAACAAATACTGTGCTTTGTGTGATGAAAGAAATCATAATACCAATGATTGTTACTTCAGGAAGAACTCTTCAAGGAAGGAATTTAATAATCAAGGCTTTGTAAATCCACAATTTATAAGAAATCAAAATATTGGATTTAAATTTTCACAACAACAATCTTCCTTGGGTTTGAGATCTTTCAGAAGAAACAATTCAGATTTTGTCAAATCACAGCAATACCATCAAGAAAAGTTTATTCTCGATGTGAGAATAAACAAGGAACATTCTCAAATGATTCATACAAGAGTTCAAGATTTCTTATAATGCTTTGAAATCAAAATCTCAAAGAGATAATCAGTTGGTTTCTCAAAAGGATTTGAACATGATAAACTTCAAAAGAAACCAGATGTCAACAAACTTCATTTTAAACAATTTACAATTGTTGACAAGTTTGGCAAGCCCAAGACCATCTCGGCTTGGGTTACTAACTCACCTAAAATGTTTGTGACTGCAGGTACGCCCGCGGAGACCAATCAACTCATGGTATCTTGACAGTGGGTGTAGCCGGCATATGACAGGCAATCAAGCCTTGTTGCAAGACTTTAGTTAAAGGACGGTACTCATGTTGATTTTGGAGGAGATGCAGGTGGAAAGATAACAGGAGAGGGAACAGTGTCCAATGGGATTATCAGTTTTGATAAAGTCAACTTCTGTTCACAGTTGAACTTTAATCTTCTAAGTGTATCCCAAATTTGTGACAAATCTTATTCAGTTCTTTTGATGAATCTCACTGTTATGTCTTGAAACCAGGTTTTCAGATTAGCAATGACTGGGTGATAGTTAAAGCTGCTAGAGACAGAGATGTATACAAATTGGATATGTCTCAAGTGGATCCTGCAACTGAAACTACTTGCCTGATTGCTAAAGCCTCAAATGATGAAAGCCAGCTTTGGCATAGACGTCTTGGTCATTCAAACTTCAAAAACATGAACAAGCTTGTAGCAGGAAATCATGTTATTGGACTTCCTTCCAAGAAGTTTTCAACAACTGATCATTGCTCAGCATGTCTGAAGGGAAAACAACATAGAGCGTCTTATAAGTCCAAACTAATAAACTCAAACACCAAACCACTCCAGATGTTACATATGGACCTTTTTGGACCAACTAATGTTAGGAGTATTGGTAGAAAATCATATTGTTTAGTCATCATAGATGATTATACAAGATTTTCATGGGTTTTCTTTCTTCAAGCTAAATCTGAAACTGCAGATCTTCTAAAAGAATTTATTAACAAAGTTGAAAATCAACTTGATCAAAAAGTTAAAATAATAAGAAGTGATAATGGAACTGAATTTAAAAATGCTAACATTGATTTGTTTTGTGCAGAAAAAGGGATAGTTCATCAGTTCAGTGCTCCTAGAACTCCACAACAAATGGAGTTGCTGAAAGGAAAACCGAACTTTGATTGAAGCTGCCCGTTCTATGTTAGCAGATGCTAAACTTCCAATCACTTTCTGGGACGAAGCAATATCCACAGCATGTTTTGTTCAGAACAGAATCTTGCTTGTTAAAGATAAAAGAAAACTCCATATGAGTTGATGTTTGACAGGAAACCAAACATAAATTTTTTAAAATCATTTGGTTGTCCAGTTATGATTCTTAACTCTCAAGTGATCATTTAGGAAAATTTGAAGAAAAAGCTGATAATGGATTTTTCGTTGGCTATTCATCTGTTTCAAAGCCTATCGAGTGTATAACTCTAGGACAAACACTATTAATGAAACATTCAACGTTAAATTTTTGGAAAATTCTTTTCCATCAGTTTCAAATGGTCCTGCATGGTTATTTGATTTGGATTCTTTGTCAAACTCATTTCAGTCTAACTTGTTAATCAATCTGATGATTTTTCAGGTAAGAAGAACTCAAGAGGAGATCTTGGATCTTTCAGTGATGATTCAGATTCTGATGATTCAGATGATGCTCGTCAGATTATCCATTTTTTTCATTTGTCAAGGATTCAACAATTCAATTTCATGACAATGTTCCTGATTCTTCAGCTTCAGATCATTCTGTTTCAGCTGCTCAAGAAATCATCACAACCTTTTCCTAATGATGGTACAGAAATTGGACATCCTGAGTCTGGCACATCTTCTATCTCTGGAGATGCAATTGATCATAGTAACTTTGATTACTTTCTCAATTCACCGAATCAAGTACCAAATTTCACTCCACATTCTTCTACCTTATTGCAACAGCTCTCTAATCTGAACCAAACAATCTTGATGTTACTGTTCAAGAAATGAGATTCCGATATCTCGTATCCACCGGAACCATCCAACATCACAGATTATTGTCCTCAATGAAAGAACTACTAGGAGTAAATCTGAACATCCAAATGTTTGTTTATACTCTTGTTTCCTTTCTCAGATTGTTCCTAAAAATGTCACCGAGGCATTACAGGACAATGTTGGATTGAAGCTATGCAGGAGGACTTCTACAATTTCGAAAACAAGAAGTGTGGAAGTTGGTGGAATTACCTGAAGGAGAAAATGCCATAGGCACCAAATGGTTGTTCAGAAATAAAACTGATGATCGTGGCATTATAATCAGAAACAAAGCAAGACTTGTTGCACAAGGATACACACAGAAGAAGGAATTGACTATGATGAAGTATTTGCTCCAGTTGCAAGACTCGAATCTATTCGTGTTTTCCTGGCTTATGCATCATTCATGAAATTCAAGGTGTATCAAATGGACGTCAAAGTGCATTCTTGTATGGTCCAATCACTGATGATGTGTATGTCAAGCAACCTCCGGGCTTTGAGGATGCAGATTTCCACATCGTGTGTATAAGCTTAGCAAAGCTTTATATGGCCTACATCAAGCTCCTAGAATTGGTATGAACATTATCTCAACACTTGATCCAACATGGATATACAAGGGGAAAATCGATCCAACTTTATTCATAAAGAAGGATAATGATGATCTCTTATGTGTGCAAGTGTATGTAGATGATATCATATTTGGTTCTACCAGTCCAACTTTGTGCAAAGAATTTGAAGAGATCATGAAATCTCGGTTTCAAATGAGTTCTATGGGAGAAATCAATTTCTTTCTTGGATTGCAAGTTCAACAATCTACAGATGGTATTTTTATCAATCAAGAGAAGTTCGTTGATAAACTCTTGAAGAAATTCAAACTGCATGATTGTCAATCCATAAGAACTCCAGCTGACGTAAACACCAAGATTGAACCTGATCCTAAAGGAAAATCAGTAGACCAAACATTATACAGATCTATGATTGGTTCTTTGATGTATCTTACTGCATCAAGACCAGACATAATGTATGCTGTTTGTGTCTGTGCAAGGTATCAATCAGACCCGAAAGAATCTCACTTAATTGCTGTCAAAAGAATATTCAGGTATCTCAAGGTAAACCAGCTTTAGGGCTTTGGTATCCTTATGAAGGTAATTTTGAGTTACATGGATACACAGATAGTGATTATGGTGGATGTTGTCAAGACAGAAATCTACAACGGGTGGTTGTCAGTTTCTTGGACCCAGATTAGTTTCATGGCAATGTAAGAAACACCAAATGTTTCTGTCTCAACTGCAGAAGCTGAGTACATAGCTGCATCAGCAGGATGTTCTCAAATCCTTTGGTTGCAAAACCAACTGCTAGATTATGGGTTCAATTTTCTTAAACACCCATTTACATTGATAACACTGTTGTTATGTTCATTACAGCTAATCCAGTTCAAACTCAAAACAAAACATATAAATTCGATATCATTTTCTAAGAGATAATTCTGAAAAAGGTTTAATCATTTTGATTCAAATAGCAACTGAAAAACAGTTGGCAGACCTATTTACTAAAGCTTTTCTACCAGGAGGTTTGAGTATTTAGTGGAGTCATTGGCCTTATTAACCATGTGTAAACATGGTTACAAATTTGAATCTTTTCATGATCAAATACTTTCCTAAATCTGATATTTTCATAGGATAACTTTGCATAGTTATTTCCTGATTGTTTGTGTGTTGTGCTTTCTTTTATAGAAAAACAAATACAAAAGTAGAAAAACCCAAAATCAAATAGAAAAATATAAATCAAAAATCCAAAATAGAGTGCTTTTCATTTTTCATTCATTATTTTAGGAATGAATCTGTATTTGCCTTCTGTGAGAAATGATAGTACATTAGTAGATCAGTTACATACTTCAGGCTCGCTAATAAAGTCTGACATGATCAGGAATTGTTTTGTGTAGACACTACATCTAGTATACTGAACAAGTAATTCTTGTGATTACCCACATTCTTATGCTTGATTACCCACATTCTTATGCTTGTTTGTGTATTCATCTAAGTACATTTGAGTGTATTAGCTTATCAGATTGACTGCTTGTTAAGCTACTCCTGCTCACACCTAATGGTAATGTGACTAATCATGAGATCTGTTACAAGCATCATTTACTTCTCTGTTATGAGTCATCATAGACCTGAAGTACTGAGATATCCTCTGTTGTAAGTCATTACAGACCTGGATATTCTCATTTGATGCAAAAGATGCCAATGTGCACAACCCATTCAAAGGATGGTTAGAGTTGATCAAATGGTTATCCATGATCATTCTCTGTTAAATTAAGTAACATGAACTCTGATTATGCATATTTGTTAGGTAATAAGTTGAGAATATGCTTTCTTGCATGTCTTGATGATGGTTGATCCTCTTTGTCTTGGTATGAGTCACATCTTGTCATATACCTCTACCATACTCATCCAAGAATTGAACAAGTAAGTGAGCTGATAGTTTATGTCAAAAACACTCATTTGCTGTCCTTAGATCTTGTGTCTCCTTTGCTGTGATATCACTGACCTGGAACACACTTGATCAGGATTTAATCATTGTCTATGACTATCCACATAATTTTTTATTTTAATGTTCTGATCTTATCTAATATGATCTCACTGCAATCAAAGATTCTAGTGTAAATATTAGATTTTCATTCTGCTTTAATTTTGATTTTATGCATGTTTTCTTGTGTGCAGGCAATATAACAAAGTTAAGTATGATATTCTTATGATCTATTTAAACTTCTAAGTTTTGTGAAACTTAAAAGTTTAGGGGGAGTAATAAACCAATAAGAATATTCTCAGAAAATCAAAATGAAAATGATCATGTTGAATTGAACGGATGATGCTTTAATTTCAAAGTATGTGTGTGTTTATCAAATGATAAAATGATCTCATAATTTTTAGCAAGGAAAGCTTCTTTGAAAAGTTTAAATCAAGACAGATGTTGAAATATTTG
This sequence comes from Flaveria linearis, assembly GCA_024085815.1. Taxonomy (NCBI): domain Eukaryota; kingdom Viridiplantae; phylum Streptophyta; class Magnoliopsida; order Asterales; family Asteraceae; genus Flaveria; species Flaveria linearis. The sequence continues at coordinate 28,826,835 of CM044006.1, forward strand.
GTTGTTCATTTTGAAACTAAGATGAAGGGTCAAACTTGTAAAAATTTGAAACTTGAGGTCAAAATGTAAATTTGAAACTTTGAGGGTCAAAAGTGTAATTTGAAACTTTGAGGGTCAATGTAAATTTGAAACTTTGAGGTCAAAAGTGTAAATTTGAAACTTTGAGGGTCAAAATGTAAAAATATGCAATATTGTTTGAATATTAGTATGAAATATTACTAATTTGTTTAAACAGTGTGCAGGTGGAAGATTTGAAAATTCCAAGTGAAAAATGCACAAATTGTTATATTATCTGATTAGTTGATGTGTGACATTTCAGATTTATTATGCTACTAATAGTGCTTATGCTACTGAAACAGTGCTTATGCTACTGAAACAGTGCTTATGCGACCACCAGTGCTTATGCTACTAACAGTTCTCATAAGTCTGAAACAGTTCTCATACGGCTAGACTAATGTGTCTAACAGTGCTAATACGACTAGACTCACAAGGCTGTATAGTGCTCATATGTCTTAATACTTAGTGAAATTTTTGACCTAATGAGTCTGAATGATCCTAAACGACCAACAGTGCTCATAAGTCTAAAATTTTTATACTTAGTATAAATAGAACACTTGTGATATTCATTTCATTCTAAATTCAAAAACCCTCATAAAACCCTCATAAAACCTCTGAACTCTCGAACTTTCGACCTTTCTTCGAACAAAACCCTTATTCATCGATTGAATCCATTTGAACAAAAATTCCAGATTGTTGATAGTATTCTTGTGATTGTGAATGTAAGTGAATGAATCATATTCAACTGATTTCATTTTAAATGAAACATTTTGATGGTCGTTCGATCCCTGTACGGTCGTATGAACCCTAACACTTGTAAAATCACAGATTACTTCAAATCGAGAAAAAAATGTGAAAAATTGATGATTGATTCTTGTTCATCTGATGATTTCGATCATGATATTAGGTTAAGCTTGTGATAATCTGATATTTGATTGAAGTTTTGATTCATGGTCACCGATGAACTTTCTCGTGATGATGAACTTGATGAAGAAGATGAACAGTTTCATAATTTTCAAAATAAAATAAAACAAAATTCAAATAAAATCAAATTGATAAAAATCATCATCTCAGGAATTTAGAGTTTTTAATAAAGTGATATAAGATAACATAAACAGAAGTGTTAAACTGTTAATCAAAATCAATCTTGAAAATTCATCTTTTATCAAAATTAAGTGTTTACACTTAAAATTAAAATTCAAGTTGTTTTTAAAATTCAAATTCAATTTAACACATCAGTTTAAATATCTTAAATCATCATAATTTTAAACTCACAATTAATCATTTGCTTCAAAATACACATTATCTAACATCATTGTTCTTAAATTTGCAGATGGCAGAATTGAAGTTTGTACCTAAGCATAACATTGTTGCATTTTTGAATGATGAAGCTCAAGATGCTTTTTCTATGAAGAAATGATCAGATTTCTTCTAAGAACAAATATGTTTATGCAATGTGTTACCAAACTGTAATCTATGACAGACTTATTAGACAGTTTTGGAACACTGCACGGTTGAAGTAGAGGATGGAAGAAAAGTTGTAAGAGGCTTTGTGACCAGAGATAGAATGATAGAAGTGTCTGAAGATTCTATCAGAATGCTCTAAGATTGGGTGAAATGATCCAGAAGATCGATGTGAATTTCTTTTGATGAATGCAGAGAAATTTTTATGGCTATGGTCATCCTGATCAGTTTCCTAAGAAACAATTCTTTAGAGCAAGGGTTTAATCACTGGAAGCTTCTTTGTTACATCTTCCAACACTGTTTGTCCAAGAGGAGTGCTGGATGGAATTCATTTCCTGTGGACATAGCTTCACCTATTGTTGCTCTAGCTACAAACAGAAGGTTCATATGTCAAAGTGGATACTGATGGATTTGCTTTTATTTGGAAAAAGGAACAAGGCATAAATACTTAATGTATCCAAGATTCCTACAAATGATTATTAATGAGGAATATCCTGACATACATGTTTATGGTGTGGTGGAGATCGATTGGAGTTGGAAATATGTCTGAAATGACATATAAGAAGTTATCAATGATAACAGGTGCTCAGAATTTTCCTATGTTTGACTACATGTTAAATGTAGCAAATGATGAAGTTGACATTACTGTAGAGCATTATCATTTGATAGAGGTGACCAATTGATCCTGCTGATCTGATAGATGAGTTTCCTTTGGAAGAAGATGATCAAGATGATGAAAATGATCAAGATGAAATGATCAGATGATAATGATCAGATGATAATGATCAAGATGATGATGATAATAATAATGATGATATGATGGTGATGTAGCTGAGACTCACCAGGATATAAGTCATGAACCACCAATTTCTGAGCATGAAAATGAAGCTCAAAATGAAGATGAAGAAATAATGGGTGATGAAGTTCATGAACAGGACAGTGAGCATGAAGCAGTTGATAATGCAGATGCTTTCATTATTGATGAAACTGCTCATGAAGAGGTACATGAAGAGGAACAGGCTCACTTTGAGACTGAACAAGATATGAATGTTGATGATCAAATTCTTGATTATGAGTTCATTGAGACATTCCAAATTCATCAAGATATACCTGTTTCTACAACCCATGTGGCCGTTCAAACTGAGGAAATTCTTGATGTTGATGAACTTGAAAGCCAAAAGTTGAAAATGAAGCAAAAGAAAAAGAGATTGAAGAACTAAAGGCAGAGCTTGATTTGTTGAAGAAAGCAAATGAAAAATGAAAGAAGATAGTTTGTTAAAAGATGAAAAGATTGTGTCTTATTCCAAAGACAAAGAAGATGTTATAAGAATTTTGAAGTTATGATCAAGACTATGATCTTCTTGAAGAAAAATTCAAGAATTTACTGAGGAAAATGAAGGTTTGAAAGAAGTTTGATACAATTGAAAGAATTAGCAAAACCAAAGTCTCCAGAAGTTGAAATTATTTCAGAAACCATTCCAATTGATGTGAGAAGGTATCTGCAATGGAGAAAGGGAAAGAAAAATAGATGAAATAGATGCAGAAGTTGTACCTGAAACTTCTTCTAAAGTTCAAAGAGTTGAAGATGTTATTGAAGAAGGTATTCAAAGAGCCAAGATCCAATTGCTCAAGATAAAATTGGTGCATTAGAAGATTTGGAAGATGAATTTGATGATAATTGGTATAATGAAGTTCTTGATGATGAAGATATGGTTGAAGAATTTGAAAATCTTCCTTTGG